>JAHWFP010064948.1:0-22794 GCA_023313725.1 Lithobius niger
CATTTTCTGATTCGAAAAACTGCCTTGAGTGAAAAAATATAGTTTTAAGTCGAAAATTAGAAAAATTAGAAATTTCGAAGCTAGTGTGGGATATTTAAAAATTGTCAAAATGCGCAATTTCTTTTTAGTCATATTTAGGGTGCTAGAAGAGGCTTTTGAGTGGCAGGCATTTTCAGATTTGAAAAACTGTATCCAGCAAAAAACACGGGGATGCCTGCCATATCATCCTTCATTTTCCCTAAGACTTGCTTGTTTTTAATGCTGTACAAAGTATGGGAAGGATCGTAATTACTCGTGTCGAATCATCTTGCTCAGTTTGCATGTCTCGGTAAAAATCATCAGTCTCTACCTCGTAGAAAAGGCTGTCGGTATCAGTGAAAAGTAAACGCGCGTAATCTCCACATTTCGGACGCATAAAATCGTAATGAAATTCGTACATCGTGAGCTTAGAAAGTTCAAGGATAGAGACGGCGGTGAAAGTTGGCAAATCACACCTGATGCTACGAAGCCTCTAGTATGCCTGTATGAGATTTTTATTGAGGATTTTCAATGAGTCCGTGTGTACTTGACAGACTTTTTCGGATTAATGCTCAAGATGAGTTCTCTATTGTTTTTTCAAACATCGAATTATTCTTCAATTTGAAGAAATCGTCGAATATCGTCGTTGCAATTTGTTGCTTTTCAGTGTTAGAGTCTATGTATAACTTTAACCATTGCTTCTGACGAAATTTTAGAATTCTATGGATGCCTTTCAGAATCAAACCATGTTTCAAGTAGAATTGTAAATTTCTGTAATGCACTACATAATTTTTCTTCGGGAGCAGGTTTGTTGTTAGTTTGGAGTGGAAGTGATTTTCTTCTGAGCCATTTCTTTCATGAAAGGCTACACAAAGTTTGGCGTTATCTTTAACTTTTCTGGTGCTAAAGGATAGTCATTATGAAACCCATCGTGAAACCCATCGTGAAGCTCGGATGGGTAGTCCAAATCCACTTCCAAGATATAGCCAAATTCTGAATCTTTTCAATCACTGACAAGCAAAATTCTTGAATTTCCCTCCTCGTCAACCAACAAAATCGATCATACGGAAGGTACTCCATCATTGCTAGTCCATAAAGGTTGTTGATGTCCAAATCTACTAGGTACAGACTAGGTAAACTCTCATTGTAGGTACCTGATACGTATTTGTTGTTGGCAATCAAGTGCCTTTTCGATATAAAGGTTGTTCCTCCCCTAATGCCCGAAGTGATAAAGTTATGTTTTCCAGCATGCGTGAACAGTTCTAGTTCCGCTTGTTTTTTTCAGTGCTGCGCCATAGCTAAATCCCAGTGTGGATACGTAATAGCATAGATCTATACCATCGTTGAGCAAACAGGTGTCCCTGAAATTCTGAAAAATGTCTGTTAGAAGATAGACGTCGACCATTTGATACACTCTGTGATAAGATTTAAAAACCTTATCCCTTAGCAAATTCCAAACTGATGTAGCATGATTGTACTTGTCATCAGTGATACCTTTACCGTGTTGAGCGGTGAAGAAAGCAGCTTTGGGAGGTAGCTATTTTCCTCAAATACATCCATTGACTGAACGTACTCTTACAGGTAGTGACCTTTCTGCACCAATAAATCTAAGATTCCTCCCTTATCTGTTTGTGGCTCGAACCAATCTACCGAGTCCAGAGCAGTTTTAGTAATTAGGAAAGGTCGATCTTTCTCGTGGTTCTTAGCCAACAATTCAAGCGAGGAAGACAGGAAATTATTAACTATCCAAAGATCTTAGTCTTATGGGGAAGTCCTTATCCTTTCCTCCAGTGGGGTAGTACCATGATTGTAATGGTTATACTTGTGAACCGTTCGGTGTTTCTCGCAAAAACGTCGACTCCAGAGGGGATTTTTTTTGCTGCAGAAATCACTAAATGCATATCATAGCCTTCCAAGATATGGAAAACAACTGGAATAGTAGTTATGCTCCAAGCATCCAGATTACATTTTGTTTGAGAAGCACCTCGGAAATTTCCCGTGAAGTGGCAGTGATCTCTAAATTTATCGTGATCGAGGGTTATGGCTTTACTGTAGTAGATGCAAGTGTCAGTTTTTGAAAACTGAATTTTGTCTTCATCAGTCATCTTCAGGGGTTTTGGTCGAGATACAATATCCGCAAACTTCTTCATTTCAATCTTCATGCATCTATAAAACTCTTTCACTGCGTCTGTGCCGAGGTAGAATTTTTGATTCATGATGTTGTTTTCTGGGCCTATAATCACATCTCCAAAACCAGTAGGGGAATGCAAGCAGACTTTGGTAGATGAACTCAAAGATAGATCAACACCAGTACTATGTATGAGCTGCAGCATACTTTCGAAATCAGCATAAATCACCCACGGATGAGGGTTACGCTGGTCGTATCGATCGAATTTCAACAAGTTACGCCCGGGTGGTAGTAAGGTAAGTGCTTGTGCTCTGTTGATTCTAGCACATTTACTTCTGTGTTCAATCATCGAACTCTCCTTACTAAAAGCTGCGAAGCAGTTACGACAATAGAATTTTCTATGGGTTCCAATGCCTCGAAATTGGAGTAACACGTCAATATCAACAATGGCGCAGTAATGAGTATTTCCTTCCTCATCAGCAATTAGTAACACGTCAATAACTTCTCCTAGTATATTTTTATTAACTCTCACAGGATGTAATCCTACCGAAGCCTTGTATGAAATTACGATAATAGACAAATTGTTCGCTTGTTCAAACGAATCGACTTGACTTAAACTCACTGGAAAGGTCATCATGGAATGGTCTAAAGTATTCAAAAATGGTTCATAATATTTGGCCTCAGTTTCATAACACATCATTTCTGCGGCTAAAACAGAATACAAAAAACATTTCTCGTCTGAATTTTCCACATTCACGACACCTTCGCTCTTCTTGCATAATGCTCTTGGCAAGTGTAGATATGAACAAGGACGTAAAGGTTCGATTTTTGCAACATTTATAACTATCCCATAAACTCTAGAGATGATCCAGGCACTGCCTTTTTCCGCAAAAGCTTCGATGGATTCCTGAATTTTTTTGTATGCATTAGACAATACTTCCAATATGTCTGATTCATTGTATATGGGAGTGAGGAAGGATGAGAAATAACCTCGTACGGTGTTGGAATCCCGGATATGCTCAATGGCTAAACACAGCTGAATTTTACGGGTTGTCAGCTGATCTAAACAGGCATGAATAAGAAATACCAGTGGAGAATGGAGTAGCACGAGCGCCAGTGATGGATCGGCGTGTTGAAATTCTCTGAAATAAACTCGATGCGTATCATTGTGAGCTAAAGTGCAACTAACTTCTCCTTCAATATCTCTCAACTCGTTTTCAAATGCGATACACTCAGGCCGAAGATCAGATTGATGCTGTTCCAGGTGACCGATTAAATCTAGCTGCATTGTAAAGACTTGTTCACAGTATGCGCATGTAAATGATAATTTGAAATTCATTTTCTTTTTCTTGAAAGAAAAATTATTCGTTCTTTTTATTATATATAAAAAATTTAGTTTTGAAATTACTTTGAAATTTTTGAAATTATTTTCTTTTTATTGAAAGAAAAAATTATTCATTCTTTTTTACTGTATATAAGAAAATTATTTTTGAAATTACTTTGATTTTTTGAATTTTTTTCTTTTTCTTGAAAGAAAAATTATTCATTCTTATTCATTCTTATTCAACATTTTTGAAGTTATTCCAACTAAAAAAAATTATATTTTGCTCCCTTCTCTAGACAGTTACGATCTATTGATGGTTTCAAAAATGTATTAAAAGCTTCAATCTCGTAAGTCCCGGATGTGACCGACTGCCAAGTCATGCCACCATCTGCCATACCGAATTTCGTTATTTTTAGCGCTGATGTTATATATGCTGTTACACGCGCATGAATTATCAGAGGCAATTTGTAGCTTTTCTTAGAATCACACCTGAACTGCTACAGAAAATACTGCAGAAATGCTGCAGAAATACTCCAAAACTGCTCCTGAATCACCCTAGAACTGCTGCAGGAATACCACAGAAACACACAAGGACGATTGCAGAATATATCGCAAAGCTGCTGCTGGATCACCCCAGATCTGTTACAGAAAAATACCACAGAACTGCTGTTAAATCGCCTTACTACTGCTGCAGAAAAGCTGCAGAATCACACCAAAAATTCTGCAAAAAGAACACCCAGAATCTCCTTAAAATCTACTGCAGATTTTCTCCAAGAGCTGCTGTAGAATCACTTCAGGACTACTGCAGAAATACCCCAGACCTGCTGCAAAACTACTCCAGGACGGCTGCAGAAATACCCCAGTAATGTTGTCAAATTGCCAAAGAGCTGCTGCCTAATTGCCCCCAGAACTGTTGAAGAATCGTTCCACAACTGTGCAGGAATTCTCCGTTGTTGCTGCAGAATAATTCCCTCGAATGCTGTTGTATCACCCCTAAATTGATACAGTCACTACCCCAACTGCTGCAGAATCACTCCAGGACTGCTGCATAATTACCCCCCCCCCCCCCCAAGAAGTACCACAAAAACTGTTGCTACCTTCCCCCTAACCCCATCCCAAAATTGTTGCAGAAAAATCTTCAGAACTGCTGCAGTTCAATCCTGGAGTATGTATGTCCCTCAATATCGCATTTCCATAGTACTGCTATATTGTAATGTTTTAATGTTCCATACACCATGTGACCCTGCAAGTCACATGCAGGTCACATGGCCACTGTTACTAGTATAATACAAGTATCACAGAAGTAAACTTGTCTCTCCAGTTGTAGCCAACACAACAGTGTTTGTTGTCACTATGCCCTAGTTACCCACGCAGATTTTAGTGTACCACCCCAGTACACTACATAATCCCCCTGAAAAACAGTTCGATGGTAAAATGAAATTTAAGAAAATTGCTTACAGCACAATTTTCAATTAATTCATTTAACGTTTGAAGTTTTATTCGGTGGGATTAGCTAGGCAAAAGAGCTTGGCGTTTGATATCACGACTTCACACGGCCGAAAAGCTTAGCGGGAATCCTTAACAAGTTTTGTTTTGGGCTAGATATCAGAACTTTTTGGTCCAAATTGATAAAATTATTTTCCCCCCGCATTTATGTGATGGAAACACCAATCTAGTTTTCCGATCCATTTCTTTTTTTTTTTTTTTGCTTTCGTTACATTTTGAGGGCAGCGGTCACGTTTTTTCATATTATTAGTATTTCTAATTAGTACTGCAGTTTCTCCTTGCAAATGCACGGATTTATTTAATGTTCAGTTTACTGGTGTTTACTTTTTTTTATGTTTTGTACCTTCATCATACACGGCGTGTGTGTTACATTATAAACCAAAGTCTCATATCAGAAACGAGGCTACGACACACGAAAGGGGAACCCCTATAATGAAAACGGGCGAGTGTGTCAATTCTTTGGCTAGAAGTTGAAACTGGTACATTGTTGCCTTGAAAAGAATTTGAAATTGGCACACTGTTGCTTCGAATAATAATATAATAATAAACAAATTCTGACAACAATGTAACAATATAATAATAAACAAATACGGACAACAGAAGGGTAGCTAGGGCAACCACTTAGACTGTGCCGGAAGTTAAAAGGTAGAAGCAACCACAGCATAACTGATACACTCTTTTCAAAAAAGAAGACAAGTCCACAACGTTCAACCTCCTCTGGAAGACATCCACCAAAGCTGCGGACACGACCTCCTCAGGCAAGTAGTTCCACGGTGCTACAACCCTGTTGGTGAAAAAATATTTGCGGCAGTCGGAATTACACTGCGAGCCCCTCAACCTCAACGAGTGTCCGCGAGTAAAATTCACTTCGTTCAGGTCGAAAAATAGTAGATCAATGGGAATTAAAACATGAATGATGATCAGATCTGCTTTTAGGCGTTTCAGCTCCAAAGGCTCCAATTCGAGCACCCTCAACCAGGTTCTGGGTGAAAGTTTGGTCAGCCCGCTTATCGAACGCGTGAACGACCTCTGAACCACTCCACTCTGTCAATGTCTTGCAATAACCAACACCTGGCTCGCGTACTCCAAGAAGGGGCGAACGTACACCTTGAAGGCCCAAACCAAAGTATGTCTATGAGAAAAAAATAAAGCATCATTTAACAATAGCAAGTATACGGAATGCAGATTTGACAATATACCCACAGTGTAGTGTCGACTTAAGATCATGATTAAAAAGGATACCGAGATCCCGTTGTTGTACGACTGATTTTAACTCAGTAGTATCTGTCGGGGACACGTGACGTAGATATTGTTTGTCGCGGGGTCTTACCGACGTGAGTTGCGCATGGGGCAGAGTGTAAGATCCATGGATGGTGATAACGTAGGAAAGCTTCTTGACCCCCACGAGCCCGGTCGCGATATAGGCGTTGAGGTCCGCAGATCCATGGTGATAGTGGTGAAGCAACGGTAAATCAAAAATAAACTTGTACCATTTGATGGTGGTCCAACAGTCCTGTTTTATTCCTCTTTTGGTGGTACGGCGTTGGCTCCAACTGATGCAGTACTGTCCCTCGCCTGTCTCCTCACTTGTAACAGCATAAGGTTAAAGTAGAAAAACCGTGCAAGTTTTCTTCATAAATAAAGTAGTTCCTCACCCAGGGAGAACTAAAAAAACGGTTGGGAAATATATCCACGTCGTTGCCTCTACTTCCGTGTACCTTGGCCTCTGAAGCCAGGTTCAGGTTGGCTAAATCATAGGCCTAAACTGGATAGCCATATTGTTTTTCTGAAGAGAAAAACACGCAGACGTTTCAGCAAGGAGCCGAGGAAGAAGGATCTAGACACACGCTAGTGTGTCGCCGCCAAGTAATAGTAGATCAACCCATTGTAGACATCCGAATATTAAAAATTGATTGTTAATGATAAAAAAGCGGCTCACTAGCAGACATGTGTCTGTTAACTGTAAGCAATTGAAAGCATATTTTGGCATGTTGAGGATAAATCCCAATGCGACAGAAATGTTTCAAATTGTGGAAAATGTAAGGGAAAGGGTCAGAGATTAAGAAAAACTAAAATTTAAAGGATGAGTGTCCTCCAATCATAGAGATAAAGATTCGTCAATAACGTTGTTTGTATGTTACTGTCTAGCTAGCTAGCTAGCTGTCTAGCTGACTAGCTAATAAGAATTTTCCCATGTTAAATCCCATAGACTTTTTGCTCATGGCTAGCGCAAAATTGAGAAGGCCTACGTACCTGAACTTTTGCACACGGATACGTTGTGATATGAGGATGGTCCTTTTGTTGGTTTGGGGGTTGTAGGGGTCAGAAAAAATGCGTGGGAGGGTTTTGAAATTCGCCACGCACGAATTTAAATTTCGTTTCTTTTCCAAGTTGCCACCAAAGATAATAATAATAATAATAATAATGATAATAATAATAATAATAATAATAATAATAATAATAAGAAGAAGAATGAGTGTTTATTACCAAAAAAGAAAAGGTAATGAGAGGCGGAAGGGATGAGGGAATCATGCCATAACACCGGTCCTTCAATGTTAAAGACAGGACAAAACACACATACACACACAGAAAAAAAAACAGTATATAGAATCTATTAAAAGCATCTCATGCAACATATTGCACTTCCAGCATTTAAAAACATTTTAAGTATTTAGTGAGGTCCACTTTTTTTAGCCCTCTTTTAAACATACGGAGACTTGTCGACCCCACCAGCTCAGATGGCAGGCCATTCCACGGTGTCACAACACGATTAGAAAAAAAACACTCGGTGCAGTTATTTAGTTAGTTCGGAATTAGTTCAAGAAAAACTTAATATTTCATAATTTCATCCTTTATGATTCGCTCTAAAATCCTGCAAGGTACACATGTCAAAGAAATTGGTCGATAGTATGCTGGATCAGTCGCATTGCCGGCTTTATAGATAGGGACCACCTTAGCCGTTTTCCAAATCTTGGGTAATTTTCCTAATGTTAATGACGATTTAAAAATTAAATATAATGGTTTGCACAAGGCTGGAGCCAGCTGTTTATAAAAGTTGCTAAAGAAGCCATCAGGACAAATCGCCGAGCTATTTTTAAGATTCATTAAGCGAGTTTCAATACTAGCCAGCGAAAAGTTTATGTTGCTCATTTTAATAGGTGGTTTTGTGTTTAGTACAGAATTGGACTTGGGGTCTGAATTAATGGTTAAATTATCGTCATCTACGAAATTTGCTGCAAAAGTTATATTTAGGGCATTTGCTTTCTCTAAGTCCGTGTTAAGTGTTTTATTACGGAAATGGATAGGTGGCAGCTTATTTGGCACACGTGTACGTCTTTTTACATACCTAAAAAGGGAACTCATTGTTCCTTCTTTGTTTATCTTAAGTTCGTCACTTATAATGAGTGTTTTACAGGCTGGTTTTAGTTTCTTCCTACAGCTGTCATACAGGAGTTTGTTGTTTTCATTTTTATTTGATTTCAGTATGGTCCAAAGCTTATTCTTCTTCTTAATGAGTATTCCAGCTGGTGGTCGTACATTTCCATTTAATTTTTTTTATTGGAATGATTTTTGTGGATTTGGTGACTAAATTTGAGAGAATAGTAATAAATGCAATCCATTTATCATCAATATTATTATGTTTGTCCAAGATAGATTGCCAGTCCAGTTCAATGATGTGTTGATTTAGTTGATTGAAGTTAATTTTCTTATAATTCGATTCAGGAGGGTTTACGATACTACTGTAACTATGAATTGAGAAATGTACCGTATCGTGGTCACTTGTACTAAAATGTGGCCCAACAGTGGTATCATATACAATCCGGTCATTATCGACAAAAACCAGATCAAGGATGATTTCCCCTCTGGTTGGTTCACTCACCAACTGAGACAGGCCCAAATTAGTTATAACATCAAGGAAAACACGTTGTGTCGCATCATAAGCAATGTTTTTTATCCAGTCCACCTTGGACATATTAAAGTCCCCTAGAATAAGGTTTGGACACGAACAACTGTTCGTTAACCTTAGAAATGAACACAAGCTGGTTGTCTGTGTCAAATCCCTACTATTTGGGAGGTAGCCTATAGTAAAATTAAGTTCCGGGTTTATCAGTTTAAAATTAAGGGCTTCACAGTCGTCAGCCTGGAAACTGCACCAAGTGGGTCACGTAAAAAGACCGCAATTCCACCCCCACGACTGCCTACACGATCCCTCCTGATTAAAATATACGGCACATCATGTGTGAGCATGGCATCCGAGATAGTGAAATCAAACCAAGTCTCAGTGATAATAACTCTGTCTAAGGATGCAGAACACAACAGCAACCGAAGATCTGGCAGTTTGGCTGCTGCACTCTGTGCATTGATTAAACATGCAGACAGATTATCTTTTTTTGCAACTTTTTCGGAGGTTTGCCTCCTGAAAGAAAGAACCTGACATGCCTTATGTTCATTACAGGTTTTCAGTTTCCCATAAAGGAAAAGAAACAGTCAAAATCAGTATTCGAGGACCAATAACTCAAAATGGATTCTTCAAGTAGTGTTTTTCCTGCTTTAGCCAGATGCATGCCGTCTGTAGCTAGGAGGCTTCTGTTTTGCTCAATAGCATGCCGTAGCGAAATAAAGCCACATCCACCTTTTTTGCAAACCAATTGGATGTTGCCATTGCACTCAATCAGATGTTGGGGTAGGCCGGTCTTTAGAGCCATAGTGCCACTTTTCATACCTGGAAAAAGGCCTACTACACTAAATCTAGCCAGCGGGTTGATGTCACGAATTTTCTCAATAATACCACCCAGCTCCTTTGCAATATCCCATGGAAGGTCAGTTTGTACATTATTTGTGCCAATGCAGAGCACCACACCGAAAACGTTATGTTCCGCTTTCAAAATATCGGATACTTGACTTTGAAGTTGACTGAGTTTTGCTCCTGGAAAGCACCAAGTCTTAGAAAAGAACACATTTGAATTGTACTATTTACAGTCACATGCCGAACTTGGGAATCTCCAATGATTATAATTTTTCTTTTTAAGTCAGAGTCACCATTAATGTTGGAGTTTTGGTTACTTTTGTTGTCATTAGGATGATCGCAAGCAGACAGTTTTGCGTGCACAGGATTTGTTTGTCCATCATTCTGCGCATTTAAGGGCAGACCATGAAGAGTGTTTTTTTCTTCAGTCTTGGAATTACCAGGATGGCAGAAGGAACCTCTTCCATGAGTTCTAACGGTTCTCATGTGATGTGTTTTAGTCTTGGTATCCCCAAGGTGCATTCCAATCCGTGGGCGTTTATCCCTTACACCGCCGTAGGAAGCCTTGTTTACCATTTCTGGACACAATTTTGTTCCAGTGTTACTTGTACCTGGAGTATTTTCATCGAGGTGTGCTGATAACAACTCCAATTTGCCGTCAGCGTTTGCAGAAAGGTGTGAGCTCACAGTAAACCGTGTATTCTTCCCACGTAATAGGTCAACAGAAACCTCTGCTGGTTTCGACTGTATAGAGTCAGCGACCCTTTTATCCCCTAAATGTTCGATGTTATTGCAGATATTTACCAGCATATTTACTTGGTTTAAGTACATATCGTAGATTTTTTTCTAATCCTAGGAGACATGTATTAACATTTTCCTCAATTGTTTTCATGAATGTTTCAAGTTTGCCGTTAAGATCCTGATTTTGTACAGTGTTGGCTTGTTCCATGGTTGGCACACCGGACGTTTTACCAAAAGATAGGCATGCTGCAGTCATCATCTCATTGTTCCTGGTGGTAGTGTCCTTTATGGAAGTGTCCCCCAAGAGAAGGCTCACTAACAGTTTGGTTTAATTTGTCCAAATTACAATTTATTCCAGTAATATCAAGCTCAAGTTCCAACCTATTTATGTCAATTATGCGTCGCAGACTAACCTGATTGCGCTGAAGTTGCAGCACTGTGTCTTCCAAATGGGGGGCCGAAGGGACTGCAGTCTTTCGTTCAACCCCATATACAGACTTTGTTAGATTTGGGCTACAAGACGTTTTAGTGTGTGCATAGCACTGGTCTTCAGCATCATCTTCATCATTTTCATGTCAGAGTTAATGTACGCAGTATCCTTGTATGGCTGATGTTTTTCTTTGGTCCTTGCAGTAATTTTTCTTCGGCTGGTTATATTTTTACACTTTGAGATAGACAGAACCAGTTGATTTTTCTTTTTTTTCTCCCTTACCTATCGGTTTAGCCCGTATCTGCTGTTCAGGAGTAGTTTTACCATCAAACTGGAAACTGGCGGCTTCATGGTTTAATTACCAGGGCTCTAATGAATTCATCTTTGCACAAGAACAATTGAGCAAAGGAACCAAAAAAAAAGTAATAATAAATTAAATAATAAATAAAAGAGGAAATAAAAAAACAGAGGTAACAAAATTTACGTATAAAAAAAAGAGAGAAAAAGAGAAAAGAAAAGGGGAAAAAAGTTGTGATCTTTAGTAGGTCTCGAACCGACGCCACCAGATTACATTGAGTTTAGTTCAAGATGGCAGCCTCCATCAGAAAACGTAAACATTCACTAACTACACCAAAAAGTGCCTACTGCTCGCCAAACAGCACACTAATGTTCTCTAGACGTTCACAAAAGTTAGGGACTCACCCAAGTAGGCGACCCTTCACCAGGAATCACATGAATCGCATTTTAAAAAGCACAATTTGGCATACACGATATCCAAGTATCCAAGTATATCCGGCAACAATGGCAACAAGTAGATTTTAAGCAACAATGGCTTGAACAATCAAGACTGGTCCTTAGATTTATTGTAAAAGCCTGGACGAACAAAAAACTGAACTGTAACGAAAGACAAAATAAAGAAACGTTAACGTTGCCGTGGATTGCGTAAGAATAAAGGGATGCCCGTTAGATGATGGTTACGCAACAATACGAGCATACACGAGCTAATGGGTTTTTTGTTAATAACCCAAAAAAAAATTCTGCTGGTTTAGTAACAACGACCTTCGGGGGTTTCTGCATGACTAAATGTGAACGAAATCTTGAAAAATTAAACCAAAACTGGTAGAAAAACCAGCCAAGTTTCCAAAAGCGATCGGCCTTTGAAGGTAGTGATATCATTCCACCAGGGAAAGGCCGCTAAGGTTAATCCTATTAGCCAAGTTAATCGCACCGAATAATACTTTGGACGTTAAATGAAACCTTGAAGATTGCTACCGGTAGTAGCAATCTTCTAGTTTTCATTTAACTTTCGAACTATTAGTAGGTGCGATTAAATTGGCTAATAGGATTAACGTTGGTGCCTTTCCCTGGTGGAATGATATCACTACCTTCAAAGGCCGATCGTTTTTGGAAACTTGGCAGGTTTTTCTACCAGTTTTGGTTTTGGGTTGATACTAATGGGCGTGAGAGAGAACAGGAGTAGGGAGGTACGCACCAGTGGGGTCAGAACGTCGTTATACAGGGGGCAACAATTAAAACAACCTGCTGAAAGCAGTAAATCGTCCCTGAGAGTATAACAGTCTGTATGACAACTTTTTATCATTGTTACTGGCTAACAGATGTGAATGTTTAAGAGACATAGAAGATACATTGGTACAATGTGTTTTCAACAACAAACTACAAGGATAACGCGTGCTACGGCCCAAGACTATTTGTCTTAGTATTGTTTACACAAGCATTGTCTTTACTTAACAGCTCAAATGTAACGCCGGCGTCTCCGATCAAAAGCACAGCGATGGGCATTAGAGATGCTGTCCCCACGGAACGTAAAAGGGGGCTAGCTAAGTGGGAGAGGGGCGAACTGTTGAGTTTACAAGGTGTAGCTAAAACGCTCCCACATTGCCCCCCCCCTTGCTAACAGCGTAAGGGGGCATCGCCGGTGGGTTTGTGCGGTGGGACGGCGTTTGTAAGGGACAATATGACGTGAAGTTGGAAAAAAAAACACATTACGTGGGAAATGAAGCACTGGGTGGTGCCGCATCCCAAAAATTAAGTGAAACGACAATTTCAAAACAGTTTCAAAATAATGCTAGTTCACATGTAAGTGACGAGATTAGGTTAACATGTATTACGTTACGGTTTTGTGCGTTTCAAACTGAAACAATAAATGTAAGAAATAATGTTAAAAGTAAAGCTTAAGCTCAACAACGTATCTAAAATAGGTTAGGTGTAACCAAGTGGACCAAGTCAGGTTACAGATGTGAAAAATACGAGGAATTTTAAGATGTGGTAAGTTTCAAATTAAAGGGCATATGCGGAGGAACTTTGCCTTGCAAGCGGAGTAAACGGCGACAGAGTGAAGCACTAGCAACGGTGAGTAGAGGGACCTGTAAGTGGTACGGGCTAAGCAGGGCTGTCAAGGTGCGACTTTTGTCCTTTTCTTCCGTACCGTTCCACCCGCGGAGGAAGTGTGGCGAGAAGACGTGGAAGTGGAGGGTAAAATCAGCGAGCAATCGTCAAAAGCATCTGACCATCTGACCATCTGAGTGACTGCTAGTAACGGGTGTCGACTGGGTAGGGAGTGTGTCGTTCACTGGTATTGTGGGAGCGTTTTAGAGACATAGAAGATACGTTGGTACAATGTGTTTTCAACAACAAACTGCAAGGGTAATGCATGCTTCGGCCGAAGACTATTGGTCTTAATATTGTTTACACAAGCATTGTCTTTACTTTCAGCTCAAATGTAACGCCGGCGTCTCCGATCAAAACCACAGTGATGGGCATTAGAGATGCTGTCCCCACGGAACGTAAAAGGGAGCTAGCTAAGTGGGAGAGGGGCGAACCGTTGAGTGTCAACAGGGTCGTTTATAAGGTGTAGCTAAAACGCTCCCACAGTAACCATGTAATACTGATGATGGGGATTATTCTTTCCAATATGAAAGATACAACACTTAGTTTTAGCAAGAGGGAGTTGCCATTGGTTAAACCACCAAATTACGGAGATTACCTGAAAACCAGAAAAGAGCAGTCATTTTCAGAAACGACTTTGGTTCCGACTTTCAAGTCGTCCGCAAACTTAAACGTTGGCTTATCTGGAGTAGAATTGTAGTTGGTTAGGTCATTTAAAAAGATGACAAACAATACTGGTCCCAACACAGATCCCTGTGGGACCACGACCCCACTAACCACTGCACGTGGGGACGAGAAAGATTTCCCAATTACTACCTGTTGTGATCAGTTTGTACGATCACAATTTGCTCTGCGTGGTCATCGCAGAGGCATATCTTTAATGACGTCGTGCACGAAGGACAGTTATTTTTCACATTTTTACTGATTGCTCAAGCCAAAGCGATAAACTAAGAGTAAGGAGGAGGGCCTGAACGGCAAATATGCCCGTGTGTCGGGCAGTGCATCTGTTAGCTTTGCTCTTGGTATTCTAATGCGACAAAATAAAGATAATGGGACGGTGGTGGGCATTGCGTCTGTTACCATTAAGCATATGATTACCCATTAACAGAACATAAAAGGTAATTTTGAGTTGTTGTTTGGGACCAAATAAATTTAAGGGAGATGATGGGACGAGAGTGGGAAAGGTGCGGGAGAAGATGGGAGGAAAAGGGAAACGTGCAGGAAGCAAAATTGCCTGTCACTCTCAACGTTCAGGCAACAGTGTTCAATGACGTCATGCACGAAGGACAGTTATTTTTCACACGGTACGGATCGGTCAAGCCAAAGCGATAAACTGGCAGTTGTGGGTTCCTTAAAACTGGCAGTTGTAGGTTCCTTAATGGGAAATGCCCATGTGTGGCGCAGTGCTTCTGTTAGCCCTGTTCTTTAGAAAATAAAGACATTGGGGAGGGGGGGAAGTCCGTAGGTTATCAGTAAGCTTAGGATTACGCATTAACTGAACCTAAAAGGTACTTTTCTGGGTTGTGTGGGATGGAGACCGTAGCAATTTTATTTGCCCAAATATCGCAAAAGGGGGAAGGGCAGTATTTAATCTACCCATCCAAATTCAACTAGCAAAGGGGAGATAGGGAAGGGGAGAAACGGGTAGGTGTATAGGAGGGAATGGAGAAGGGAGGGAGTGGATGGGAGAAAAGAGGGTGGGGAGATGGGAAGGAGAGGATTGGCGGAAAGGGCGAGTATTAGAGGGAAATAAAACTGCCCGTTGTACTGTACGTTCAGGCAATACTGAGCAAAAACTGGGAAACAACCATAGCGAAACAAAACCCCAGGCAAAGCCGGGTACTACTGCTAGTATATATATATATATATATTACAAACAAAAACGTCACGTGTGCCGTAAAAAAGAGGGTTATACGATTGAAAATTAACTTTACTTGTTGAAATCTACAATTGAGAAAATTGCATCTGTTTAAGTGCTGATGTGCTTTACGTTTTACATAATGATTTGTAAAGGACAACAGCACTTAAACAGATGCAATTTTCTCATTTGTACATTTGATTATTTCAATTAAAAATCGTCAATTTTTATCCGTGTACATTTTAACAAGTTAAATTTCAATCATGTTGTGATGTATGAGGGTGACAGTCATACACTCGTGGGTTCACTAAGGCATAGTAAGGACTAGGAACACAGTGTTGTAGGCTAACACTTGAAGGACAGCTTTATTACCTGAGTACAACCTTTATATAAGGTATGTCACATGACATGTAGTCATGTGATATGGGTATAGCAACAACATTGTATGGATATACTGTAATTAACTATGGATGTATGTTAAGCTATGAATGGGTTAACATTAGGACTTAAAGGACTACCATTGTGGTGCCTCTATGACGACACTACAATACAACCAACTAAAAAAAAAAAGAAAAAATTCTTAAGTCTAGCTGAAAAATAAATATGTATTATTCCGAAGACATGAATTTTTTATTAGTAACTGCCTACTTTAAGTTGTATTTATTATGAAGAAAATGTGTCGCTTTCAAAGAAAGAACTAAATATTTTGTGAAAGCTTGTAATCCCCCTTAACTTAACAAAATATAACGAAATTTTAATGATGCTTGAAAACTGGCACCAAAAAATCCATCTGACTTTATTATTTCAAACTGGCTTGTAATTTATACTTTTTTTGAATAAATTCCGGTAGTGTTTCCTTCTTTTTTATAACAACAACTGCTGTTTACAACGGAGTTGATTAGTTGCAAACATGTTGCTGCTGAGTTCATCTGTTAGTTTGTTACAGATGGTTATCTCACGCCGGAGGCTGTTTCAGCTCCCAAAGCAGTTGTCCGGTCGTGAAGGAAATATTTACATGAAAGAGAAAAAAAACGTTTTAAAACCGAGGAATCAATTTTCCTCACGAATACTGAAAACACTACATGTCGCCAACCATAGGCACAATTAAAATTTACAAGGTCAATTCCTCGCACGATTAACATTTCCAAATACATGTTGCGAGCATCGCAGAAGTTAAAATACAACTTCCAGTTGGGCTGACGTAGAACGGATTACGAACACTTAAATTAGCCTACGGTTATTTATTAAATATTGAGCTTGTCCGGAGCTCGTTTTGCTCGCTTTGGATGACCTGACGCTATTAGAGGCTGCACTGTGCAACCTTGCGCATTCTCAGTTGGCTTTTCACCGTAGCGGACTCCGATGTTTCAGCAGGAGACTGCCTTGTAAGTAAAGGGCGCTCCAGGCCACCTGTCACTCCAATATCTCGCTGGGAGGCGCTGAAGTTTTGCGACATGGCTAGTGCACTGGGAACAGTCGGTGACTTCAACTGGATTGTGCTGACACCTGGTGCCACAACTCGTAAATTGTCAGGTGAGGTGCTTTTGATTGGTGTAGCTCCCTGCCTGGCAACGGTGGAATGCCGTGATTGGCCCACTGACTGCCGCCAACAATTGAATGCTCGTGTGTCACCTGATCGTGACGTGAGGTGCCAACAGAATAACGCGTCTTCGAAACTATGTGTTCTTTAGAATTAGTGGATTTATTATTCAATCCAAAATGGACAGAATTATTCCCTGGAATTTGAGCGTTTGGACACAATTCTATGGCATCAATTGGATTAACTCTGGACCTCAACTGGTGTCTGTGCTTACGCACTTCAACAAGCTCTTCAGTAAGTACACTGTAGATCAAATGAGATAGCTTCTTCTTGATAGACCCCCTCGACCATAGCTTAGGGTTAGATTTGCTATAGTCACGATACCAGATTTCATCACCAACTTGATAGTTAACTGAGGCACGATGTTGGGTGCTTTTATCTGTTTTTGTTGGTTTCTTTTTACAACGGACACAGGGTCAGGGTAAAGCAAATCCAATCTGGATGTTAATTCTCTGTTGAAGAATAATTTACCAGGTGTAGCTTGGGTGGTAAAACTTATCGTAATTTGTGACGATAATAAGTATGCATTTATACTTTCCTGAACAGAACAACCGTTACGCCGAGCAGCTTTGTAGACACGTTTAAAATTTCGGACATAAATTTCGGCTAATCCGTTAACCCACGGCGCAAAAGCCTGGCCAGATAGGTGTTGGATTCCGTTAATCGTTCACCATGATTTAAACTCTTTAGAGGTCCACTGAGGGTCATTGTCGCTAACTAAGGAATCCATCAGCCCGTATTCGGCAATGTGGTTATTCAGAATATCAATAACTTAAGCTGAAGTGGTAGTTTTCTTTTTGTGCACGAACAGAATTTTACTGTGTGCATCTGCTAGGATTAGAAACATGAAATTGTTTAACGGTCCTAAGAAATCAGCGTGATATCTAGAATTTGGCTTTTGTGGATACTCCCAGGTATGCTTGGGTCCTGCAGAATGAGTATCCTTAAATTCTTGACAATTAGAACAGGATTCAACTTTGTTTTCAATATCTGCGTCAATAGACGGCCACCACACCTTAGACCTTGCCAAGCTCTTTAATTTAACAATACCAAGGTGTGAGCTGTGCAAATCTTTCAAAATTTGACGTCTTAAAGCTGTTGGCACGGCGATTCTAACCCCCCAAAAAAGTGTGTCACTTTCAATCGAGATTTCATTGTGGCGTGTGAAGTACGGCTGCATGTCAGGATTATCACACACTTCAGGCCAGCCACGATTAACGTAGCAATATACTTTAGACAATAGTTTGTGATGCTTGCTTTCCATAACGAAAGCTTCGTTTAGCACTGGTAAGTTGGAGATGGTTTCCAACGCTAGTACATTGTACTGTTGCTCAGCCTCTTCAAACTCCTTGTCGTTAGGGAGTGGAAGTCTAGACAGTACGTCAGCAGTTAAATTGTGCTTGCCTGGTATATGTTGGGAGTCGTAATCATAAGTGTTAAGCATAACCGCCCAACGTTGCACACGTGCTGCTGCCATCTGTGAGATACCTTTTTTAGGGCCATAAATCCATATTAAAGCCTTTTGGTCATACTGCAATATGAATTTCTGACCGTAAACGTATTCATGAAACCGTTTAACTCCCCAAGCCACGCTGAGAGCTTCACGATCAAAATGACTGTAACCTTGTTCGGTTTTAGTTAGCTTCCGTGAAGCGAAAGCTATTGAACGCGATTCGCCATTAGCCATGACATGCATCAGGAACGCCCCCACCCCATAGGGTGAGCCGTCACAAACCAGTTTAAGCTTTAATTTTGGGTTGTAATGTACCAAAACTTTTGATTTAACAAATAATTCTTTTACTTTGCTAACAGCTTGGTCACATTCAGTCCCCCATGTCCACTTTACTTTAGGGCTTAACAACCGGGTAACAGGGAAAAGAATATGAGCAAGGTTAGGCAAATATTTTGAGTAATTATTCAGGAATCCTAAGAAACTTTGCAGTTCTTGAATACAAGTTGGATTCGGTGCATTTGTGACTGCTTCAACCACCTCAAGGAGTGTGTGCAAGCCTTCAGCATTTATCATATGACCTAAATATTTTAGTTCAGGTTGCGACAGCTTACCCTTGTCGATCCTAAGCCTAGCCCCTGCATCCTGTAGAGCAGTTAGCAGCTGATTCAAAGATTCGTCATGTTTTTCCCCCTTCCCACTCACGAGGATGTCATCATAAAATGGAGAACATTTAGGGATTTTACTCATGATTTGCGTCATGACCCTCTTGAAAATTCCAGGACTGGACGCAAGGCCCAGAGGTACATGAAGCCGGCGAAAAAGACCCAGGGGAGTGTTTATTGTTAATGCTGCCTGCGACTCAGGATCTAATTCAATTTGTAAAAAAGCATCCTTAAGATCGATAAGGTTAAATCTGTCACTACCTGCTAATTCACTAAATAATTTTGCAGCTGTGGGAACCGGATAATGGTCCACCTCCAATTGTGGATTTACGGTGGTTTTGTAATCGCCGATAATTCGAGTGTCGCCATTCGCCTTATGCATGATCACTATCAGTGTCGACCGTATTGAGGTTGCCACTGGCTCTAGAATTCGTATGCTAACCAAGCGCTCGATTTCCTGATTAATTTTTTGTTTTAACACCAAAGGAACAAGACGAACTCGACTATACACAGGTTTAGTGTCGGCCTTCAACTGAACCTTGGCTTTGAAATTTTTGAATTTACTCATGCCCTCACTGAAAAGTTCGGGAAAACCTTTAACTATTGCATCCGTGTCAACTGGTGGAATCTTTGCTTTAACCTGTTTGACTCTTTTGACTTTAGTTTGCAAATCATAGTATGGTTCAAAGTTAACTCTAAAGATTGAAAGCCAATCATTCCCAATTAATGCTGGTTTATACATTTTTGAAACTAGTGCATCCAAGTATTCAGTTTGACCGTTAACGTTAACCTTGAGCCTTACTGTGTAAATCGTTTTCTCAGTCCCTTCGGTGTATGAGTGGATGGAATACGGACTGAGCATTAAAGGACAATCTGAAAAGTATTTTTCACGCCACTCAATTGGTATTATTGTAGCATCAACCCGGAATCAAGTTCCATCTTGAGCTTAATTCCATTAAGGCAGACAGGCATAATCCATTTGTGGATTTTTAAGGAATTCACAACTATTACGATTTTATTGGTTATAACAGGAATTGAAAATTGCTCTGCAGCCTGGACAGCCCTACTGTGTTATTTTGCAGACAATAATCTTCCTCCGACTCACACTCACTTGCCGAAGCAGACTCAGAATTTACGGGTTCATTATCTGACTCACTGTCAGTTTCACGTTCAACCCTGTGGACTTTCTTTTTATAACTGTATTTCAGTTTACTTTTGAGCCTAGCCTCAAAATTTGAACTCCTACTTGATTTTGAGTATTCTGCAGTTTTGGAAGTTTTACTGCTACTACTTTTTTGACATACGGCTTTTAAATGTCCTTGAATATGACAGCGGCCACAAATAAAATCCTTGTATTTACATCGGGTTTTCACGTGCCCGTTTTTTCCGCAACAATAGCAGATTAAGTATTTGTTAAACTTGACTTTTGTTTGAGCTCTATTCGGTTTGTGAGAAACAATTTACATTCTTTGAATGGGAACGAACTACTTCTTCATCTATTTTGGCAGATTCTAAAGACAAAACTAATAATGTCGTAGCCTTCAAATCTAGAGTCTGCTTCAGAAGTTCGCGTTGTAATGTTTCGGATTTAACACCGCCGATCAAACGATCCCTAATCATCTCGTTATTAAGCTCTGTGATCTTGTCAAAATCACAAAATTTAGTGAGTAATTTTAACGAAGCAGTAAACTCGCTAATGATTTCATCCGATGTACGGAAAAATTTTACACGTTCGGAAACTACAGAAGGTAGCGGTTCGACATCGTCGAGAATAGTTTTCACCAAAACGTCGTACGTCATTGAATTTGGTAAGGCAGGTGAAACAATATTCAGGATTCTGTCAAACATTTTATGACCAACCGAAGCCATTAAAAAATCAATCTGTTCGGTCACTGGGATTTTCTTAGCTCTAAAATAGTAGCCAATACGATTAGTGTATTTTTTCCAGGTATCGTCTTCTGCGTCGAATTCCACGTACAAACCGGCAGTTTTCGAAGCCATTGTAAGGTCTTCACTTGAACTACTTACAGTTAAATTTAAGTTTAAACTTACACTGGTGCTAGCACCCGATTCTGTATTTGATCCATATCTCGGAATTGGCTGCTGCTGCGCTCCTGAGTGTCTCTTGCTGGTTCTTACGATTCACTTTTTGGGAATTCCATGGAATCTCCTTCGATTTCAGGAACTTTACTGTTGGAACATAAATTGTCGTCAATAACATTGTTTGTTACATTTGTCCCCAGTTCCGCACATCTTTCAGGATAGGAAACCTCCAATTCAGCAACAACATCCTAATATAGCACAAAACAAATACCGTTGTCTATACTTGTTTTGTAAACAATTTCATTTTATACAGTTTTTGCTTCTAGTGTAGAAAAAAGTTGCACGGAAACACACGACATTACTGAATTTTAGTATGTTGCCAAACGGCCAACATACTCTAATCTAGGAAGTATAAATGAAGATGGTGCTACATTTTTAGTATTCTCGAAAAAAAGTGTTGAAAGCCTGTAAATTTAAACCAAAATGAACTAATTAATTGAAAAAGTCCGTATTTTTATTAATAGGAAATTAAAGTTAAATGTTAATTAACTGCTTCAAGTTTGAAGAAGTGTGGCTGAAATGTTTCTTTACTCAGTCATAGTAATCGGTTGTAACTATGGAATTGATTTAATTTAATAGTAACATTTGTCGTCATTATATATATATAATCCTCCTTTTTACAAGGTTATCAACAACAAGAAAAAAGAAAAATATAGACAAAGCAACATGCATAAATATATTAACAAAGTAACATGCTTAAATATATAACCAAAGCAACAAGCGGAGAGAGAAAAAACGAAACAAATTTTAACACTGGAGTAGATGTAAAACAGTACTATAACGGCCTGTGCTCAAAACCCATTGTATTCTATTGTTCTCGAACCCAAACAGACCTACTACAATACCGGGTCTGCCTTCAACAAAACCTACGAAAACTTAAATAGTAGACGATACCTACAAGGGGCTGTGCTCATGAATGAAAAAAATTTTTTTTTTTACTGGTCGGTCGTACTGCCACCTAGAGGCAGTCCGAATGGAGGAATGTTTATTCGTCTTCGGAAACTTTCCCCATGAGTTAATCTATGCTCGCAAAGTGTTTGTAGAGCTCGGACCATTCCATAAACGAAAGTTGTAACAAAGTAACCACCGCCGTTGTTTTAGGGTCGTATTCCACAAAGTGCACTTGCGTGTCATCATTCGTAAATCGTACTCTGATTCTTTTCTCCTCTCCGACACGAAGCGCTTTCATTTTAAAATCCAACAAGAATTTTTTATTTTGTTTCTGCTGTCGAGTTTGGACAGTTCCAACATTATTGCCAACATATGTTTTTCGTGTACAGTTAGCTCCAATTGCTCGATTAACACTTCTCTGGCTATTTCGATGAACGGCTCGAAGATCTGTTTCGAAGTGGAATCCGTAACGCTTTTCCATAGACCCTCGTCCGTGCTTTCCCAACCTTTCCAGGCGAACCCATTTTCTTTTCGTCCTTGGACTGCAATTTCTGTACTCCACTGATTGAGTACAGATCTGTTGATCTTTTCACCCAGTCGATATAGGTAGGTCCATTCCAACGAGTTGAGTCTCAACTCTGTGGTAAGCCCTGCCTGTTTGATGAAAACGAGAGTCGGTCCGCTTTCAATCGTGACATTGAGGTATTTACTCAGCATAAAATAACCGCTAGTGGCGTCCATGATGAGAATGTATATTAGAGTTTGTTCTTTAATATAAAAAAAAATTTTATTTATATTTTATTCAACAAACATTATAACAAGCAACAAATCACCGAGCCATTTGTTTCTTTTTCTCTCTTCGCTCTCTTTGAGCCAACCTTCTTTTTTCCCTGAACACTATTTTCTCTTCTTCAGTCATTCTCGCAC
>JAHWFP010064962.1:0-18264 GCA_023313725.1 Lithobius niger
CCACTCTTTCTCTGCCCTCCCCCAATCTCTGTCTATTCTGCCTCCGTCAGGTTACGCTAGTCCCTGCTACTCCTGCGTCACCACACACACCGATCCTCTTTTCCTACTGGCCGTCTTTGTCCTCCGCTCTCTCCCCCTTCCCAACAATCATGGTCGCAAATCTTCCAGCCCTGAGCAATCTATTCGGGAAATGGCAAGGTACTGCGGCCGGGGAAATAACTATGCCGAATTAATTACAATTAAGTGTCACTACCCGTAAAATGTTTCACCGCCACATTACAGTACAAAATCCTCGCAACCAGATTATAGCAGGAGGAGGAATGCAAACCCCCCCCCCCACCCCCCAAAAAAATGCGGGCCCGGCCATGTTGCGCCAGTCTCTTCTCTCTTACGTAAGCTGGCCGCCAACCCCAACCCCTCCTTTCCACCACGTAGCGCCAATCTCTTCCCATCCGATGCAACCCACCCACCAAAAACCACTTGCACTACCGGCCACTCGGGGAGGGAGTAATACAAAAAATTATAACTACGCAACACTACGCCTTTCCAATATCCACCACCAGACGGCAGCACCGAACATTCATGTCAGTCAAGGTCAGTGACCTCACTCGGCCTTAGTTTTGGCAACGCAATTAACCGCGGCGAAGGCCACAGATGGCGCAGAGGTGTTTGCCCAGACACCCGAACTAAGTGTGGGGTTGAGTGGAGAATTGTTTTTTTTTTTTTTTTTTTTGTGTGTTGCTTTTCTCAGGTGTGTGCATCATATCAGAGGTGATGGCATTGAAGTACTTACCACACCGAGTGAATTTTACTTGGTGACTATTTCCTTGAAAACTACATTTTTCGTGAAGACTGAATGTACAGACGGGAGCAAAAAGGGAGGGTGGGAGTTTGGTCTGCTAACAGTGACCAAGTACAACATTTAAGATTTGTGGTATTGTTATGTTCTATTGCATTGAATTGAATGTAACACTACCTTAATTCTTATTTGTATATCTGTTACTAATTTTCTCACCTGTTTTGAAGCTCTCAGTCCTCTTATAACAATACAGCACGTCGGGATCGCAACAATGAACGAGGACAAGGAGTGCTGTGATCCGAGGCGGAAGGCTGGGATCCTGGATCCCAGCACTCCACGTGGACCCCAGCCCCCGTTTGCGTTAAATGAAAAGTGGAAGAAAAGAAACAAATGTAATAAATTTATTGAAAGAAATAAAAAAACATAACAGATACAAAAATAAAAACGTTCAGCAATTCACAACATTGCAACTGCTGCTTTCCAAACGTTGATTTCATTAAATGACAAAAAGGAATACAGAAACCGAATTTTAATTAATTACATGAAACAATTTTTGAAAACAACGCCACCTCAAACATAAAAAAAAAAAAACGTTGAAATACATGTTAATTACAGCATTGCAACCGCTTTCAAAATTAAACGTTGCTTTTTTTCGTTGCGTGTAGTATTGCGTCGTAACGAATATTTATTCTACACAAACTTTCTTCTGGCTAAACGCAACAATGTATTTCACTTGCGCTCACTTTCGCTCAACAATGTACGTCGGACTGATAGCTTCAAAACGGGTGAGAAGAAGGATATCGCCCGCTTTCCTCATGCTGGAATCCAACAATGGCTTGGGCGCTGCGAGCTGTGTCTTGTATTCTCACAAGGGCAGTCTTTAATACTGACTGTGTCTTTAGTTCACCATTTACCTTGTGATTTGTTCTTTATTTAACGCGAATAAACTATTCCAGAATGGTTTTAATGTTACTGTTTTCTAGTGCGTATAGTCCACGTTCCTGCTGCATTTTTAAAGTTGCTTTCAGGTATGTTTACTTTTTTCTCAGCGTAGCTTTGCTAGTGGTTGGCGTTCGGTCTCGTGTTTGCGTGTCTGCGTCCATAAAGCATCCATAGCTGAAAGGCTTAAAGGCGGATTGCCACCAAACGAAAGCTTGAAGCATCTGCGCCATCGAGCGTTATCTAGATCTCTCTAGCACTTGCTCACAGCTCCCCGACCCACGTGCCTCCTTAATTATTGTGTAAACATTTGGTACGTCCTCGTGCACCTGGAAACAAGTTGTAAAGATTAACGATATTAATGCCACTAGATGGCGCCTCGGCAGAATATAAAGAAAATACCCTGGCGCCATCCAGAGACGTTAATATCGTTAACCTTTACAGCTGGCTCCCAGGTGCATGACGGCGTCCCACATTTTTACTCAATAAAAATGCAGTTTCTTCGATTGCAGTTCCTTCGAATGCTGTTTCTCCTCCTGCAGAACACCCGTTTCTTGCATTCGTTGAGCACGATGCCTCAGCGGTTACGTCACACTGAGGTATCGGAAAATTCACCATGCGTTTAAGAACTAGTTTGGTAGGTGGGGCTTCGATGAGTTTATCAAAATGCCCTTTGATATAGGTAAAAAGCGAATTAGTTTTGAATTGACAATTTTTTAAGAGCCCTATAGTGGGTTGACCCTGGGGAATGATATTCAGGAACCCCACTACTTTTTTTTTAGCATATTCCGAATTCAGTTGATGCCATATTGGGGAGCCACGACTAGTCATCAGACTAAATCATTTGCGAAACTTCTTGAAGGTGTGACAACGTAACATTAACACACTGCCTTATTTTCTTATTTTGGAAAAAATATTTCCGACATATACTTGAAATTACTGTTCGGAGACTCCTTTATCTGCGTGTCTGCCGACCTCTTACAAATAGCTGGGACATCAAATATTAAAATGGAAGTGTTAAGTTATGTTTCTGGACGTTACTACACGTTCATGTATTTTCTGCAATGGACCTTCCATGGATTAGCCCTATAGGACCACTGGAAGCAACCACCCGGCTGAGAACGAAATTTAAACCGTCTTTTTCATCAGTTATAAACGATTCAAATTCATGACGGGCCCCCAATCTGTAATGATTTGTAACTTAAACATAAGACAGTCTGGATCCGGTGGTCAGCCCGCAGTTGCTTCCCCGGGTCCTAAGGGGGAAACCGTGGACGGTGCGTTGCAGAAAATAACGTTCGTAAACGTAACTTGATGGCTTCCAATTTTTAGTTTGACCGAGCCCTATTCACTCGCTCCGTAATCTACACAATTTTCCATCGAAAGCGCCCGCGATCAAAACGTGCTGCGCCATCTGTAGGGAGCGGCTACGAGCGAAACGTCAGCACGGCTACTTCCGGGCAAATCCAAGATGGTGGTGACGGTAGCTCACGGTGACTGCTCGAGTGATTCCCGACAGTGCAGCAAGCCACACATGCATGGTGTCACATTTCATAAATTTTCCCAACAAGAAATTGTATCCATATAAAGTCGGAAAGCAATGAACTGGTCCAATTACTTTCACACAAATAATAATTTTGTTTGTACGCTGAACACTTACCGCTATAAATTTATGAAACGCTGACAGGGCTGTTGGTTCAATCGCGAGGAGGGCTGCTGTTTCATCCGCAGGAGACGCGTGGCTCAAACGTCACTTCCTCTTTGTTCGCAGTTGGTGCTTTCATGGCAAAATTGATAGAGTATCTTTAACGAAATTTTGCACGCGTTGCTTGAGCGGTAAGTCTAGCAAGTGAGTTATCCCGTAACGAAAGTGTACTTATTAATCCATGGTTTGACGTCCTAAATTCCAATGGTAACAGTCCTCCATTTATAACTCGAGTGAACCATTCCATGAGTCACCCTATCCCGGCTGTGCGTTGGGCCCCACAGATCGTAATAGGGTGGCACAACACACAGACAAAGAATTCTCCAAACTGTAATTGCAAGTAATGTCTGCAAGAATTCTCGTGAATAGCTTCCTCGTATGCTTGGAAGTGAGGTAATGTGCCACATCATATTGCCATACCAATGGGAAATTTCGCGAATGACCCATTCTGCAACTAATAACTGCACCGCAATATGGCATCAAATGAATTTGGAAAACGCCAAACAGTAACAAGGGGCACTGAATAGCATTCCCCAGGGCCAACTCGTTACAGCTCCCATAACTCTGGAACTACCTCACCAATTTTGATCATATTTAGAAAAGGCAAATGTGCATAGCATTCTGTGGTAAATGCACAAAGGCCAGCTTTGTAGAGCAAATAGTTTTGTCTGTAAAGCATATTGTTTATAAAAATAGTTAAAATACAATGTCAGGACAAGCACTATTTTCACAAATACAGCTCAGTCCCAGATTTCGGCCAGATCCCACAGATTTTAATAAATGTTGGTATGCCTGTTTACCGAGCCTACAGGACCTACATATCGAATTTTGCTTCAAAATTTCCAAAATTTGGTACCAATTTCCATTTTGCACCAATTTGATACCATTTCTATATTTGGTATCAATTTCCATTTTGCACCAATTTGGTGCAATTTTCCATTTTGCATTAATTTGGTACCAAATATATAATAATATAATACTTTATTTCAAATTGCAGTGTAATCCTCGAAGTTGTATGAAACAACTTGTGTGAGTTTTATTGCATCTTATTCTACCTTAATTATCCATTATTCAACATTTCGCGCCGAACTGTGTTTTTTGTTTTGTTTTACAATAAATAAATAATATATTCACATGGCAAGAATAGTGATAACATTGGAGTTAGCATAATATTTTAACATACATTTCTAATACAATAATATCACATTAATAATATATTAACATAATAATGTAATAATAAAAATACCATAATAGTAATAATACAAACATCCATAAATTTTCATAACAGTACCAAATAAGTATGAAAACAACATCTGAAAAATGCAAGAATTATTTAAACTGTCGTTACTAATTTGCACCATCATCTTTAGGGCAAGAGGTACTAAAAATATAAGTTTCAAATTTATTTCTTAATATTGTTTAAAATGCTGTATGCAGTGATTTCTCATTATTCTTTTCTTTTTTTTTTTTATTTAGGAGCACACAAAAAACCTATTATTGTAATATGAAACCATGAATTATCACCAGACTTGCCTTTTAAGCATACAAATACGTAATTCGTACATCCACCTAAGAGAATTTCTTACATGGAATCACACAAACTTCTATTGAGGCATAATCACCTGCCTTATATGGTTTAATTTGCCCCGATTTAAACATACGTTTAAAACTAAAAATCTAAATTCCAACAAACAGTTATTCCAACAAAAGTTCCAAACCGTTAATAAAGTCTGTTCCTTGAATGGTCCCCCTATTGTTAGGTCAAAATATTTTAATGAACGTTTACCGTGTCTTTTGAAGCTGTCCGAAATATTCTTCGTATTAAAAAAAGAATTGTAAAATTTATATTCATTTTGTTAAACACTACATTTACACTAAAACTGTAGCTGTGTAACAAAATTAACCTAAATCTATAGTCAGTTTCTCTTTAAGTTTGCAGTGGTGTCACAACTCTCCCCGTTAACATCTCCGTTGGGATAATCTCCAGCATGGCTAACATTTGCAGACAGTAGGTCACGTGCCTCAAAACAAATCGTTGTACGGGTTTCAGCCAATGCAGCAGATTTTAAGACTATCCATTGTCCACTGAGCAAGATGAAACAAACATACCATTTACTCACAACATGCTTACATGTATCATGAGGTGTTCAAACAGTATTTACACCAGCATCGTAATCCAGTCGTTTGAATCAGGACATTCACAGTATGAGCATTTTACACAATTACTAAAATAAACGGGCAAGGTTTTACGCAATTTCATACATACAGGGGAAGGTAGGAAAAGTGAACTACCCTGCATACCCGTTCCTTCACCTTCACATCACACCATTGCCGACTTGCTTCCTGACAAAGCCATTGCAATGCCATACCATACAGCACAAAATGTGGATAATCCTGAAGTTACGAAAAAGAAAAACTCCGACAAGATTTCGATGCTGACCTGACTGACATTCCTTGGTGTGGTGTCATGCGTTATGATGTCAAAGAATGTCTGCCGTAACACTGTAATCAATAAACCTCACCAGAAAATGATGCAACTAATTAGCACACATTGCAATATTGAGCACCAAGTTAAGCTGAGATATCCACGACACGTCTAACCAAATCAATCACCTCCACCATCTACCCCTCCATCACAATATTGAGCACGTCTGGGCCTCACCAAGTTAAGCTGTGATGGCCCAAATCAAACACCTCCATCACAATATACAGAACATCTGGCACTTATCGAGTTAAGCTGTGATGGCCCACAACACTAACCAAATCAATGCACGTCCATCACCTCCACCTTCATATTGAGCATATCTAGCTCTCACCAAGGGCCCACGACACTAACCAAATCAATTCCCTCCACCTCCATCACTGTATTGAGCACATCTGGGCCTCACCAAGTTAAGCTGTGATGGCCCCATTCAATCGCCTCCATCACAATATTGAGAACATCTGGCACTTATCGAGTTAAGCTGTGATGGCCCACAACACTAACCAAATCAATCACATCAATCACCTCCACCTCCATATTGAGCATATCTAGCTCTCACCAAGTTAAGCTGTGAGGCCTACGATACTAACAAAATCAATTACCTCCATCTCCTCCCGAACCACCACTGGTGTCACCTCCTCCAGTGTCACATCCTCCACCTACCTCCCTCACCGACACTGAATCCATCTGCACTGCTTCCTCTTCGAGCATTCCCGAAACTGCCATGCTGAAACAGGGACGGATATTTATTTGAATGAACGCTGCGCAAATCTCGCAGATGAAAAAGGGCTGTCTAACGAAGAAGACCGACCGTTCATAGAATAGTCATTAGTGCCGAAGTCAGTGCGGCCGTAGACATTGCCACCATAATCAGTGGTCCCGAAGTTAGCGTTGTAATTATTAGCACCAAAGTTTGATCCGCCGTAGCCATCTGAAAATTGAAGTGAATGAAATTAGGAACAAAACTGGTAAGAACATCAGAACATTGGAACAAATTAAGCATAGGAATGGAGCAGAATAGCGGAAAGCAGTGTCGAGCCAATGATACAACGATATCAACAACCACCTCCCTCCCTCCCACCCTCCAAAATAAAAAGGTATTTGGTACAGTAAAAAATATTGTCTAAGCATTCCTTGAAAGAATTGTGACTGGTGGTAGCCATCACTTCAAAAACACGTACCATTTTGAAAAAAATCTGCCTTCTGAATTTCTATGTTTTGATTTGCACGTCTATAGTCAGTCGATCGATTGGATTTGTGCATTTTGATTTTTAAGCCTACTGTACCGAATATTGCAGTGGTGAAAGAAATAGTCGTGTAAGGCCACTGTTGAAGGTGGTTCAAGGCAACGAAATCGCCTTTGCAAGAAAATAGTTACCAGACACAGTGCATTGTCGGAAAGTGATGTTGCTATAGTGTTGTTGATAGTGTCATTCATCGGATAGCTTCGTGGATCTTAGACATGGTTTGCTTAAATATAACAGTTGCATTTGCGGTAGATGACGGACAAAAATAGCAAACTTAGTACACAGAAAGCTGCCAACGGTACTGTAAAGAAATAATGGTCACTACCATCTCCATGCAGTTACCGTCATTCAAATCAGTGACAAAACGTCATCATCAAGGTTTCGTTGGCAATCGAAATTAAAAAACATAATTTTTATAATTTTATAGCTGTGCACTAATTACATTACCTGCCAGCAGCTTTGTGATTTCATTTAAAACCGCCATAACTGTAAAATACGCGGTCGTTTTTTTGCAGTAAATGAAGAAATTTAATGTTTTATCGGTGGAAAGCGGCCATCTAGTTTCTGCAGCCGGGCGAACACGTGGTTTGTTGCAACATGAATGCATTTAGCCCTGCATGAAACGAGGAAAAGAAAGACGTCCTATATATGCAGCACTGCATATTTCGGCTGAATTGCAGGGAAAAGAAACGCACTGCGAATAAAAGAAACGCGCCTTATCCATGCCCATAAAAACCAAGCAGTAAGCCGATCATAGTTAGGTAAAAAAAAAAAAAAAAAATGCTACTCGTTCTGCATATTATAAATTATGAGTTCTGTGCGTTTCTTTTCCTCGCAGTGCTAAAGCAATTCACTAAATGGCGGTTTCTTTTCCCTACGATTTAGCTGAAACTTGCAGTGCTGTATATATGGGTGCATCTCTTTTCCTCGTTTCGTGCAGTGCTTAATGTAGCCATGCAGCAACAAAAGAGTTCCTAGCTCTGTTTCTTAAACAATATGGCCGCTTCCTACCAATACAAAAATTCAGTCTGCGGTAAACACGGCCGTGTTTTTATAGTTATGGTGGATTTAACCGAAACCACAAAACAGCAAGCGGGTGAAATAATTAAAACACTGCCGTAAAATTCTATTTATTCATTTCGATTGTCAAGAAACCTTCCAATAACGGTTTTTCAGCGAGTTAAACAATCACAGCAATCGTGTGGAGATGGCAGCGGCCATTTTTTTCCCTGACCGTTTGGTAGCACTTCGTGTACTAATCCGCCAGGGAGCTGTTTGTTTTGGTCGTCTAGGCAACTGACGTACGTGTGACGTAGGCACTTTGCAAACTTTGCAGAAGGCTGGGTGATGGAGCACCTTAGACGTGTAGCCTGCGTGGGTTCAGTCAAGGATTGTACAATTTTAGGAGAGCCTGGACTGCGGGAACTTGCTACAGACATGCGAGGGAGATAACTACCAGTTCAACAGATCGCAACTGGGGGCTCCAGCGTTTTATTTGTGTTTTCTGATCATTGCCTGGCTTAAGGAAATTTTACTTTGCCTATTTGTCCTTTGGCCTTTCTGAGTACCATTGCAGAAGGTGCCTACTCGCTAATACGAATTAAACAGACAAAATGTTCCAATTTACGTGAGGCGCCATCTAGCGAGTGTGTCAACCAACTACCATTATAGCACATAATATGTAAGGGAAAAATAATCCAAGGATTAACCCTGTCCACATTTCGTATTGCTGACAGAAGGTTTAACAGGAAACTCGGGCAGTGAAAAATTATGAACACTTAAATTAAGAATTACTTACTGCCTGCATTGCGGTTTGTCATGCTGTCATTGGCCCAAGCATTGTCATTTCTCCGATATCTTCCAGAATATGGTGAAAGTGGGTCATCGTTGTCGTAATTGTTGTAAAGGTCCATCTGAAAAACAGCCAATCGATTGTGGGTCAGTAAATCAAGGTGTGATTTATGGAAAAGGGTTGATTTTTGTCTGCCAACAATCTACGAGCGGTACAAAGCCAGACGTCACCAGTAAAGTTAAATTCATTTTAGTTTAAATTTAAGCTACTACACTGGTAGTTACTTTCTTACTACTTTTTAACCCTTGCCACCCGAAGACGTACTTTTCAGAGGAGTTCGTTAAGAGGCCAATGCGATTCGTCGTCGCGTCTGCTTGGTTGGAACGTCACACCCCAAACCACTGAACTTTGCTTTTTGTCGGGTTCTCATATATATACCCTCACAAAACTTGCTTTTCATTAAACAGTCAGTATTAAAAAATGGCCTTGTGAAAATACAGGGTGTCTGAGAAAGAAAGAAAAAACAACTGCCCCGTGAGGGATTCGAACCGAAAACAGTCAGGCTAGCCGGACGTGCTAATCACTGGTTACCGAAGCGGACCCTTGCTGCTGATTCCAGGTTCCAGCCGAGCTCAGAGTTATTCAACTTTTCTCATTTATGATCTAAAGGTTATTTACATACACGGCACGTTACTTGCTTCTTAGCCTCCCCAGAATAATGGGAGTAATAAATAAACATTAAGAAATCATGAAGTAAAGATGAAACCATCAGTCTTTTTTTGTTGAAAATATACTAGTCTAAAAAAAGAAAGAAAAAACAACTGTTCTGAAGGTAACTCGAACCCAGGGCTTTCCGCATTCTAGGCCTGACACTCTAACCACTGCACTGCTGGGTTGTGAGTCCCACTCGGACCAGTTCTTTTTGTTTTCTTAGGTTATTTTATCTTGTGTTCTGAAAAGGCCATTCTTTGTATGCTTCTTTAACCCTTTACTTGGTGATTTCTTGTTTAGTTCTTACTTTTCATTGTTGAACGTACATTTTTATGCATCGTTGCATATATGATATGCTGCGAAAGGGTTGACCTGAATTAAATTTTTTTTTATATCACTTTATTTTACGTAAGCTGAGCCACTGACGATGAAGAGGGTGTTGGAAATGTTTTAGCGTTTTAAAATAATCCTTCCGGAATTAAAGAAATCTACAGCGCAAGCTTCGTCCAGTAGGATTTTAATCAAACGCGAAATAAGCCTAAAGGCGACGCAAGTCTAGCAAGACATAGCTCTGATTAAAGGCAGAGGATAAATACCATGGTATAGCGAATCATTCCAGCGCAAGATTTCACCGTCTTAGGAGGCTCTTTCAGCCTAAAACCTGCAAGAGTGATGCCCTCACCAGCCAGATTAGAGGACATCATACATCAAGCACGATCCTTTCGTCAACAATCCCATCACACCCTCAAGGAACTAAACTTCCTAAGCGGCAAGATGGACTCCATGGAAACTCTTGTCCCCTTTATGGTAGGTGGATGACCAGACCCTCCACCATTACCGCATGGGGAAATCAACCAGATCAACGAAGCCTGATGCTCCCAACGAACATGAATTTTCCACTAGAAATCCTTCTGTGGCGGTCAGACGTACAGACGCTCTCGTAATCGATTGCACTCTACAAACCTCTACCAGACCTCCTGTTACTGACCGACGACTCCCCGGAGGGCTGGGGAGCACACGCAGCTCACCACGAGATATCAGGACTATACTATGGTCACACAAGATCAAGACCACGTCAACGTTTTAGAACTGAATGTCGTAAGGGCCCTACACCACTTCCAACACTTGGTCAAAGGGAGAGTCGTCCAAATACAGGCAGACGAAACCACAACAGTAACCTCCATTCGGAAACAAGGAGGTACGAGCTCTCGCAAACTCCACGAAGTGACCTCGTCAATCTTCCATCGCTGCATAAAACTAAACACAACCATTCTACCTCTTCGCATCCCAGGCAACAGGGATGTGATTGCAGTCTCTCTCGTTAGAAGCTTCCAACAGGAGAATGAACTCTAAAGAAATCCATCTGCGAATATCTCTTCAACATCTGGGTCATCCCAATGATTGCCCTATTCGCCATGAGGCTCAATGCCAGGCTTTCCCATTTCATCAGTCCAATCCCAGACGATCAGGCCATAGCAGCAGACGCACTAACCTTCCCTTGGATGAACATCTATAAGTACATGTTCCCTCCGTTCAAACTGCTTCCACAGGTCCTCCTAAAGATATCCCTGTCTCAAGGCCTGTTTCTAATAATTGCACCGAATTGGCCACCAGCGGCAAGATTCCCTCATCTTCTGAGCCTCGTGATCGACGCTACAAGAAGGTTTCCAGGAATCCAGGACCTACTGTCACAGCAGAAGGGAACCAAGTTCCACCCAAACACCAGCGCTCTAAACCTTCATGGGTGGCTACTATCGACAAACTCGTCAAAGAGGCAGGAATTCATGAGGAGCACTCAATTTGCATTGCTAGCAAAGCCATCAGGGAATCAACCACCAGAATTTATGACAGTCACTGTACAAAATGGTTTCATTGGTGTAACAGAGAGAAGATCAATCCTGTCAACCCCCCCCCCCCCCCCATCAGAACTTCTAAAGTTTCTCAATGACCTCTTCAAGGAAGGACTAATGGGATCAACAATACTAGTTTACCAATCTGCATTCGTTTTCAAAGCAGCTGGCAGCACCAACCTCCTTGTTGCCTACCGAATCTCCTCCCTAATCAAATCTTTTGAAATGGAACGACCTGCAACACGCCATACATTTCCGGATTGGGACCTCTCGGTCGTTTTACAATCACTCATGAAAGAACCTTACGAACCAATGCAAAACTACCCCATGAACATTCTCACCCTCAAGACGGTATTTTTAACAACTTTGACAGCGAGTTTACGATGCAGCAAAGTACAAGCCTTATCAGGTAACCTTCTACCTCTTCGCTCCTGACAACTCATCAGTCACCCTTACACCAAGAGTGTTACACCAAGAGTCGACTTTCCAGCCAAAACTCAAAAACCGTGTGATCCGACTAAGCCATTCATCATTCCAACCTTATCTAAAATCATAGGCGATGAATCCGAACGCCTCCTGTGTCCCGTACGAGCTCTCCGCTACAACATTTCGAGAACCAACAACAGTGCATATTGCAGAGGCAGAAACCAACTGTTTTTGCCCTTCGTCAAAGGCTTCGGCGAAACGTCGCAGGCACCATAGCATCTTAGATTAAAGACGTCGTCCTACGTGCATGTAAAGGTCAAAACCTCAATTGCCCTGACAACAACATCAGAGTGATGGCACATGAATTGAGGGCAATCTCCCCGTCATGGGCATTCCACAACTTTATCCGAGTTCCAGACGTCCTGACTGGAGCATCATGGCAAAACACTTCAGTCTTCACATCTTCACTTCTGAGAGATGACTAAGCAAGCCAGTGGTTACATCGTCTGGGCCCCATCGTAGCAGCCAGATGTGTCGTCAATCCCCCTTAAACACTCAGAAACAGAAACAAGTCCCACCAAGACAGAAGTAAGACCCTCTTCTCACAACAAACGGTTCTATTCAGGGCCACCACATTTTATGAAAGAGATCCAAATTCGACTGTTTTACCTGTTTTTCTGAATTAAGTGTGAAGTTTGTTAACTTTTTGGGCAAAGCCAGCTCGTAAACATAGGCTGCCCGTCTAGGCGGTGCCCGCCACCTAACTTTGACGAGGTCTGTCTATGAATGCAAAATTTCACAGGTAATTTGTGTTTTCCAGTGGCAATAAGAAACAGTATTTTTCTGGCTCCTCTGGACGGGCCAGCCGAAAATTGTTTCTTTTGCCTAGGAAAACATCACCCACCCTACCTCCCGTCTTGAGTCAACGCCTTGGCAATATCAAGAGGAAAAATAATGCCTGCCTTTCGCGCTGATGCCCTTTTATAGTGAGAGGGATACGCCTGCGCATGAGCATTCGGATTAAGGCAGCTGGCGGCTACAAGCAACCGAGAAACCTCAAGGGAAACGCAGCACTGTGATGAACGAAACGGACAAAAGAAACAATTTTCGGCCGGTCCATCAAGAGGGGCCGGCAAAATACTGTTTAAAATCAGAAACAACAGGAAATCAAGTTGAAACGAGTATGATTATTCATAAAAGAATATGGAGCTGTATTACAAGTACTATCGCTTCCCTATCCCAACAGTCGTCTCTTCTTTCATTCTAGTTATTTCAAAGCATCTTTAATATCTGTCTTTCAATACAAGCACTATAATCAAAACCTGAAATTCATTTAGTAGTTATTAGCAAGGCATGGCTGAATGTTTTGACATCCTCAGACTCAGCGTACAGTACACTGCACACCTACAAGACGGGGTAAAAAATAAGCTAGCAGGCGCAACGCGAGCTTTGTGAGGGGTCCTCCTAGGGATCACGAGTAAAGTGAGCAAGCACAGCCGAGCGGTTAGTGTCCTCGTTTCCAAACCAAGCGAATACTGGTTAGAATCTTACGCTTGACCCAGCTAAAAAAACAGAGTTCTTCGGGTTTCAGGAAGTTATATGGGTCGCTTACAAAAAAAATATATACTATATATATATATATATATATATATATATATATATATATATATATTCTTTGGAGGTTTTTTAGGAAAATCAGTAAAAATGGAAATATTTCAGAAATTTTAGGAAATCTAGGAAGTCTGGGAAGCCTACAAATCTTCGTTACCAATGCTAAAACTACAACGCAAATCGGCCTAGAATTGCAGAAATTGCGTCACACGATGAATAATTTGCGATGCCGTACGATGCTTCCCTGCACGCGTGAGTGTTCAGGTGGAATGCCATTCGACGGTCGCACTAACCTTCTTGCATGTGATGAAGTTCCCGGCTGCAATTTTCGTTCTGTTTTCTTACAGTGGTGGATCTTTTATTTCCTGCAAGTTTTTAATTTATTCCAATGATGAGTGACACATATATAAGAAGTTACAAACGGCATAACCTTGACAGAATTCGGTAGGGTCATCAGTTTCTTGTTTAATTATTGGTCCGTCCTTCCCTCGTCACTTCACCCACTTCTCATAACTCTTCAAGGAATGGCACCGTCCAGGAATGGCGCCGCAGTCGTCGTGAAGAGATGGTGTTGTCCTGTTTACGTATTGGTCACACCAAACTTACTTTTTCCTCTTAAGGGGGGGGGGGGAATTATCCCTCCTGAATGTCATTGGTGTCGACGGCCACTGACGCTCTGACACTTGCTTGTTGAATGTTACCATCTTGGTGGCGTTCGTCGCCATTTCCATCTTCCACGAGTCCTAGAGCGCGTCAGTTGGGCGCCTGGTCCCGGATTTTTTTATTTTTGCTGGGGGTATAGGTCTATGACAAGATCTAGATTTGGGTTTGTTTAACATCTATGTAATGTGTGACGCAGTGGCAACCTGGACCTGCACTGTCGCTGAGGTTGGCGCTAATGACTTGGCTGTCGATGGGCCATTAAGCCTCATCCACCCTCCCTTCCCCCTACAACTCTTCGTTTAGTAATACTCGTGGTCGATTACAACTGATCACAGAAGGATTTTCGCCATATAAACAGAAAACGGCCAAGTAAACAATTAAATAATTTTCCTTTATCGGTAGGTTCGCTGTATCGATAGTCAACAACTGTAAAAGGGGTGGAACTAATACTGCAGCCCATGTGTTGTCTACTGCCTGTTTTATTCGTAAGAATAAAAATGATTATCCGGAATAAATTAACGACCTAAATAAGACGGTATATGCTTGTTATCATATACAGACAAGCTTTTTTTCTTTTTAACATGAGCGAACATTCATGTTAAAAAGAAAAGGCATGTCTGTGTATGATAGCAAGCATACCGTCTTATTTAGGCGCTCGATTTCGACGTTAACAACCTTTTTTTTTTGTTATTATTACTAATTATTTATTACTGCGCGTTTTGTCGACGTCAATATCTGCCAGCTAATAAACTAAATGCATTTTATCGTGTGACATCGTGTTACTGGGATACGGCAACTTAACTCTAGAACTATAAGCGCATCGGTTGTATTTAAAAAAAAAATTCAATTCAGCATTGATCGTATTTAGAAATTTCTCCTTGGAAATATTTTCGTGCAGTACAGGTCGCTTATGTGAAATTCTTCTATTTTGTACGACTGCCACGTAGACAGCTTTAACTCAGGTTTAAAAAGGGAACTTTCTAAAAACTGTTTTCTTTATTTTTAATTACTGATTTTGTGTGGTTCAAGAGCACGACCTCCTTTTCCTGTATCACATCAGGAATATGTATTGAATGAGTGTGTGAATGTTGAATTGGTACATTGAGCCAGGCAAACGCCATATGTGCAGGGTTGGGTTTTTGACGCGACATGTCAAAAACCGTGAGAAAACCGTCGAACACTGTAAAAAAAAAGTGTCGAAAACCAATAAAATCAAGACTGAACTGCCCAAATTTAATCAATGTGGTACATAGCAGTGTTTGAGATTACAGCCATAAGTGAACTCCTTTAATTACCGTAAAATAAAAACGTCAAAAGCTCTTAATTTTAACTATGATAACGGCTCTGGGAAACAATTTCAAAGGAGTGACTTACTAGACTTAATTACTAATGATACAAAACATACTGTGGCAAGTCAATTATGTTTCCAGTAAGCAGGTTTTTTTTATTATGACTGTTTCTTCTAGAAAATTATGTGAAGAGTGAAAAACAAAAATTCTTAGTCACCAAAAATAAGAGAATTTCTTTATATCCTACAGCTTGCTAAAGAAATTTAAAAGAGTAAAATAATTTTTGTTAAACGAGACTTGAACAAACACTTAATGAAAATTACTTTTGCAGTACAAGATCTTAACGACTTGGCTATGAAGATAAGTGAAACGGACCGGACAAAAATTAAGTTTTATTTTCTTAACATAAAACTTATTCAGCAATTTGTGCCTTAAAAATACATGTATCTTTGAACAGTGAATGAAAATGACGCTGTGCTGCATTTGAATTATGATGAAATGATTCCGGAATTGATAGAATTCTGAATTTAAATAATTTTGAAGCTGTAAATAATTCTAACCAATCATACGAAACGTATTTTTCTGCTTTAAGTGTATTAGTGTGTTAATTAATGCTGTCTTTCCTTCAGCAGCCGTTTTTAGCTGAACCGAGTCGAAGTTCACGATGCACGATGCTAGTTTTAGCTTTATGCAAAACGGCTGCTGAAGGAAAAGCAGCATACCAGTTTTAAGTTTCATTATAAAAACCCACTCTGAAAATAACAATCAACTTGGGAGGATTGAAGGTGCTGTACCACGGAACATGAGAACAGGACACTGGTCCATGTGCAAGCTCAGTATCAACTTTCATGTTAAACCCCCAGAAGTGACGGATAACCAACAAAACTCGGTATCTGGAGTCGTGTCGTAACCATTTAACTGGAATAAAAATCTTAATGACATCTATCAAACCGTTTGGCCTGCACAAAATGGCCATTTTTTGTTGTTGTTGTTAAGACTCTTTGCCCTCACCTGGTGATCGAACCAATGAACGTTTTAAAATATTTTTAGCTTAAAACGTGGGTATAAACAAGTTTGAACCATATTTTAATATGACTACATCAGTTCTAGTTCTTTTTGTTGGGGAAATTTTGCTCTCTCCTAGAGATCGTACCATTGAACTGATTTTCGCTTTTTATAGCTTAAAATGTAGGTATTAACAAGGACCATGGCCTTTTGCGCGCTATTTTATTGGGACTACAATAATCTTGTTGTTATTCTTCTTGGGGAAATTTTGCTTTCACCTAGAGAGCGAACCAATGGACCACTTCCAACTGTTATAGCTTAAAACGTAGGTATGAACGAGGCCTAGGGCCTTTTTGACACTACTTTAAAGTGACTACAGTATTATTGTTGTCGTTGTTACTCCTGTTGGTTCGATCTTCCCGAGAGATTGAACCCATGAGCCGATTTTCAATATTTATTGCATAAAATTTAGGTAGGCCTATGAATTAACAAGGACCAGGGCCTTTTAACAGCTATCTTAATGTGACTACAATATTCTTGTTGTTGTTTTTTGTTGTCGTTGTTGTTGTTGTTGTTGCTGCTGTTGTTGTTGTCGTTATTCTTGTTGGGGAGGCTTTGCTGTCAATCTAAAGTTCGAACCCATGAACAGATTTACAGATTTAAGGCTTAAAATATAGGTATTGACAAGGACCAGAGCCTTTTGAACGTTAGTTTAATGTGACTGATTTCTCTCAAAAAGCGTTCATCTCAGGTGTCTCTAGTCGCTGAAGTCTCATTTCAAAATGCTAGTGATTTAATTTGCCTGAAATATCGTCAAGAAAAAAAATAACAGTTACTAGCCTTAAAACATGCTTAAGCGGATGAAATACGGATATAAGACTTAAATAAATTGTTGCTCTAAAGAAATACAGATACAAGAAAAAGACATGTAAGTCATCAGCGTCGTTTTAATACACGTAAAAGAACCTCCAGCTTGGTTTTTTTTGGGACGCTGGAGATTCATTGATACGTACTAGTGCGACGCTGGTGACACACATGTCTTTTACCTTGTACCTCTTCCTTCAGAGCATTAAGTTTTTTTTTAAGGTTTACACAGATGGAGCTTCTTTAACACGTAGTGCAACGCTGACGGCTTACATGTCTTTTTCTTGTATCTGTTCCTTTAGAACATTAATTTTTGTTTTAAGGCTTATATCCTTATTTTGAACGATTAAGCGTTGTTATTTTTAATAATGTGGTTTATAAACGGCGCAGTTTTGGAGAAAATAATATTTTCATAGCCAGCTTAAGTCGGCAATAAACTTGTAAAATAAAATTATTTGCATAATTACGGCATGCCTACTAATTAGTATTAAATTTTAATACCAAAAGAGCGTAGTCTTGCTGACTGAATCCAGTAATAGATGAGCTTATAAAATAACAATAATAATAATAATAACTCGGCACGCACTACCGTTCAAGGACCTGTGGCCTGTGGCTGCAATATTACCGCTAGAATCATCAAGCTGCACAAATTAGTTCAAAATTGAAACGTACCGCTGTGTGTACGTAATGCTATTTGCCCCAAAATGGTGTAGTGCAATTCGTCAGTTAAGATTTATTGAAATAAAACCAAAATGGAGAATTTTAAAGCAGCTGCAGAGGGGAAAGGGGGGTAGTTGAACGAATGGAAAGTGATAAAAACGTCTAATACCTAATGCTAGCTGGAGTGTATGAATAAAAGGAGTGAATGACTGTTAAGTATT
>JAHWFP010064964.1:0-15247 GCA_023313725.1 Lithobius niger
TGAGAAGTGGAGAATACCGTGGGAATACCGTGGGACATGGATACAGCCAACTGCCAGATTTAAATAACACTTGGGATGGCTTGACAAGGTCGTATAGCGGTGCAGCAAATAGCTCAAGAAGATAGTCGGTCGCTTTTAGCATCTACAGCAAATGATTAAAGTGGGGAAATACCATTGAAATTGAAATTGTACCTTTGTGTGGTTGTAATATCTTCTATTTTCAAATTTTTCCCCGCTGAGGCAGTCTGACATATAAGTCCTAAAGGCAACGTAAATAGGTTTGCATCCGTATTTATTAAATGTATCTTTCAAGGTAGTGGCTTCAAAATTTTTAGGAAAATTATGATGTATGCACATAATGCGTGTGATTAATGTATAGAGTTGATAATAAATTATATCTCTTATGAGATACCATAAATTTATATAATCCTTAATTAAATATAGAGAATTTCTATTTTTAGTTTTATTTTAAGATAAGTGTTCAGCTTTGTCGATATTTTGTTTGGAAGGAGAAATCAGAATTGTTTGTCACATCAGTGAACAACACTAATATTCCATTACTTCTTGCAATTACAGATTACCGTTCATGGAACATTCTGATTTGATGCCAAATTGTACAACTGCGCAAGATATGATAATGATGTTGAGGGCTACTGTCAGTGTGGTACGGCGGTTCAACCCAGAAAATTGCAATTGTCCAAAAAAATGTGGAGAAATTTTGTACACTCTGGACACTGTCAACCGCGAATATGGTAGCTTTGTGAAAAGTGGTTTTATAATGGTTATCGTCAGATTTATGAGCAATAAACTCTCAGTCTTTCAAGAAGAAGCTGCCTACACTATTGTGTCTCTCCTGTCAGACCTAGGAGGCTCTCTCGGTCTTTATCTGGGATTGTGTGTCCTGCAGATAATTGAAATTGTTACCGCTACGTTTTCCAAATACTCCTCATTTCCTAAATCTCGTAATACAAATTATAAAAATCTCTTTCCTACTCGTACGATCATCATTGTTGGATTAAAACAGCCTAGTGATATCAGTTCTGAATCAGTTCTTGGTGGTGTACCTGGATTTGGACAAATAATCAAACAGGAATCATGGTGCTCACGTATTCTATGGTTTATCGTATCATTCATTGCTTTCGGTGTTTCGTTGTATCAGTGTGAAAAATGCATATCATATTTCGTGTCTGACCCATCAGCAGTGAAAACCTACTATATTAACAAGGAAACAGTGGATTTTCCATTGATTGTCACTTGTTATGGGAGTATCGAAGCATTTTATTTTCCATTTGTGAATAAAGATATTTTGGTTAAGGAATATGGGGACATATCTAAGAAGAATTTGGAAAATTTGGTAGATAAAAATCAAGTTAACGTCATCCAACTCTGGAATATGTCAAGAATTGCAGTATTGAAAGCAGCAGTTTGGATAAATGTAAGTATAGGTTCTTTGAGCACACAACACAACTGATTCAACACAACACAAAATGTAGAAGTGCTATCCAGATATTTCCACAAAACATTATTTTAACTCTAAATTTGTGGAAAATGCCCCATAACTGATCTAGATTATGGTACATCAGTCATACAGTCACTGACGGTATCCATTAATCAGATATTTTGTTTTAGCCTCGAAAAACAAAGGAATCAGGCTTCTAACTTGTATTGTCCATAAAAATGTGATTGACTACCAGGAGAAGATGAAGAACAATGAGTGAATAATTCTTAACTGACTCAAGAGCTCTGGCATTTGAGAGTATCACGTCATTATCTTGATCTTTAAAATTCCGAATGTATAGAATATCAACATTCCTAGAATCGAACCAGTACTACAAACTTAAAAGCTCTAAACCAACTGAGTGGAAAAGTCAGGACTTGTAATATTCCTTATAAGCTGAATGCATTCTTGTAATACCACAGTTTGTTCAGTTGAATGTGGTTTCTGATTTAAGCAATAATATCTCCTGAATACCGTCATCTTTGAATAACGTCATCTGGAATATTGCTTTCTTGGGCGTGGTTTCCATCATAAGCTAGGATACAGCCTGATACTGTCTGTTCAGTTGAGCACAGTTCCTGTCATACACTAGGATATAGCCTGAATACTGTCTGTTGAGTTGGGCACAATTCCTGTCATAAGCAGGACGGAAAGCCGACAGCTCAACAAGTCGGCTTTCCATCCTGTTTAATCATTATTTCACGTTTCACGTGTGTTCCATTCGTTTCAATTGGAGTGCGGCGGCCAAATAAGCGTCCCTCCAGTGTCGATTGGAAATTGGATGTTTATATGTATATATGCACGTGTTAAATGCGTTTCCTTTTGGCTGTGTCAGTATGGCTTAGTGGTAGGACCTTGAGCTTTGGTTTCAAAGGTCGTGGATTCGATTCCCTGCTCAGGCAGTCTGACAAGTCCAAAAGGAAACGTAATTAGGTTTGCATCTGCATTTAGTTCATGTCCTAAGCTAGGATAGAGCCTGAATACTGTCTGATGACTTGGGCACAGTCATTGCATCAGTGAAGACGTAGCCTAATACTGTCCCAACTTTCTTCTTTCCTAATAGAATGCTATATAAGCTCAGTGCCCACAGCTATAATAATTATCAATAATTTTAATTGTTTTTAAGTCTTCTTTCCAATCAATTTATTTGATTTGTCACAGGCCTGAGATAAAATATTATGACTTGATAAAACATTCATTAATGTAACAGCACCCTTAATTTGCATTAATTTGTAAGGATTAGTACCTAGTACCACCACAATAAGTCGTTGGTGCATAAAATATTATTTTTCTGAATGCACCAGCATTTTATTGTGGTGGTACAAATTTTATTGTAGTGCTATTATCCTTACAAATTAATCAAAATAAGGGTGCTGTTACATTACTGAATTTTTGTCAAGTCGTTACGTTGCATCCCAGGCCTTTGACTATTCAAATAAAATTGAAAAGAATACTTAAAAACAACAAAATGAGCTAAATACATTTGGGTGTCGGGCAGTATATGGCTTTTAAAGAGGGAAAATGTGCTATACAAGTAAAAATAACTACAATAAAAGACTAAAGAGGAACTGTCGCACAACTGTTTTTAAAAGATTCTTGATTTATTGTGGTTTTCGGCATTTTTTAAGGATACCACCTTGGGTGTGCAGTAATGGAATACTTGTGTACCTTGCTGGTTAAGTTAAGTTTTGCCAATGAATGCACCAAAATTTTGTTGAGGCGGTGCTAGTCTACAATTATGAATGGATCCAAATTAAGGGTGCTGCTATATAATGACGTTTTGCCACCTCATAACATTGCATCACTGGCCAGTGAAAAATCTACAGAAATTGTGCTACCTTAAACACCTTCAAAACATTGCTGTTTTGTCATTTATACTTTTGTAAATGACCGAAAAGTCATTACCATCCTCTGTCTGAAGACTTCATTTCAACTCTGGCAATCTTTATCCGAAAAATGAACGCCTTTAAAGAATTCTTTTCAAATCGTTGCTTCTTTATGTCAAATAGGTTTAGATTTAAGGGGGTTTACAGGATTATTAGGAGAGTTAGGTTTAAACGAGTTAGGTTTTTAGGTACATTTGGCGCTGTGCGGTTAAGTCCCTTATACTATAGCATGTAGCATGGAGACTTGTAGTTAGCCTTGACAAAACCTAGCTATTGCAAGACCATTCCCCCAAAACACAGCTCCAAGTTCTTAAGGAAAGGCAAGAAAGCATGCTAGAATGCTTGGCAGCATCTACGGGTGGCTCAACCTAACACACCTAGTGTATTAATAGGGATTTTTTTGTTTAACTTGCTGATACCTCCCCAGAGGATGGCATGCACATGTAGGTGCACCCATGAGGCATGTACCGATCTGTGTACCCATCAATTCACCGTCATGTGCCCATCATGTGCATCATCGTGTGCACCATCATGTGCGCCATCAGTGCACCCATCAATGATTTCGGTGGTGCTCCTGAGGTAGCTAATCAAATAGTTTATTTTGCTCTCATTTTGCAAGTACACAACACTTGTCAATGCTTTATGGCCGTGCTGCCAAAACACCCAATCTTCAGCATCCAACTGAAAACAATGGAATCATTGTGTGGTGCTGCCAATTAGTGGCTCCCAAAAACACATCCTCCATCCACCACATTTCTGGCCTCACTGCCAAATCCGAGTGTGCAAGACTACATAGAAGCAATGGAACCATGAGGTGGTGCAGTGTCTAGAGGCCCTTAATACTAATCCATTGTTTACAATTCTTGTCAAGTATTCATCCAATAATTTGAGACATACAAACAAATTAAATATTCTATCGCAGGGGGTATCATGCTATGTCACCTCCAAGAATGACTCTGGCACCAAGGTGGCATATACATTCCAGTTATGCAGATATGGACCATTGGCTGCCATTATTCCTGTCGAGAACCTGCATAACAACTCCAGAGAAATTATTCATCCCCTTCAAGAATTTTGTTTTTTTTTAATTTGGTGTCCTTTCATTACGTTTTCGTTGAGATTTTAGGCATACGTCCATCATAGTGTTTCAAAGGCCATCTTTGTTGCTACAAACACGAAATGTTGAAGAACTCTAATAAGCTTCAAAGATTAGCCTCTGTAAAGAACAAAAGCAGCCTTGCCACTGTCTGCCTTTCTGACAACTAAGATCTTGGCTTAAGAGCATTACTACAAGACAAGCAAAATAACACACGATCAGTTCTTTGTGCCCAAGTTGCAAATGTGGATATGTACTAGGAATTTTACACAAATGTGTGAAAGAAATGCTTAATAAATTTCTAAATTTTTTATTTCTAAATGCTTACTTTTCTGTATGTGACTTCTGTAGGAAGAAAGGGACCCACAAGCAGAATTTACTGAAATACCAACCACCTGTGGAATTTGCATAGTTTTCAAACCAAGTAAGCTTAAAAGAATTACTAAACATTTTATTTGCAAGTTTATAAACTGTGAAATGTATAGTTCATTTATTCCTTCGTTCGCGAACTGCTGTAGATAATACGGAATAAAGGAAACATAGCACAACATCGAAAAGAACACATTTTTTTGCGATGAAGTAAGAGCAATTTTTACCAACACACCCGAATCACTCTACAGAAAGGTCGTTTTACCTCAGCAAGAATGATTCCTACCAATAAATCTGGATCACTGTACAGAAAGGTCTTTTTACCTGGGTGAGAAGGATTCTTACCCACAACTCCGTGTCACTGTACAGAAAGGATGTTTGACCTCAGTGAGAGGGATTCTAACCAAAGACCCCGGATCACTGTGCAGAAGAGTCGTTTGACCTTGGTGACAGGGATTCTTACCAATGACCCCAGTTCACTGTACAGGAATGTGGTTTAACCTTGGTGACAGGAATTCTAAGAAGCCACTCTGGAGAACTGTACAAAAAGGTCGTTTAACCTCAGCAAGAGGAATTCATACCAACAACTCTGGATCATTGTACAGAAAGGACGTTTGACCTCGGTGAGAGGGATTCTTACCAATGACTCAAGATCACTGTACAGAATGGTCATTTGACCTTTGTGATAGGAATTCTTACCAACGACTCCTAATAATTCTACAGCATGGTTGTTTGACCTTGTTGAGGATTCTAATCAATTACTCCTGATCATTGTAAAGAAAGGTCGTTTGACCTTGGTGACTGGAATGTTTACCAACGACTCCAGACCACTATACAGAAAGGTTCTTTAACCTCAGCAAGAGGAATTATTACCAACAACTCTGGATCACTGTACAGAAAAGTCGTTTTACCTTGGTGACTGGGTTGCTTACTAACGGCTCCAGACCACTATACAGAAAGGTTGTTTAACCTCAGCAAGAGGAATTCCTACCAACAACTCTGGATCACTGTACAAAAAGGTCGTTTGAACTCTGGAAGAGGGATTCTTACAAAACGACTCAGGATCACTGTACAGAACGGCTGTTTGACTAAGTGAGGATGCTTATCAATAACTCTGGGTAACTATCAGAAAGGTCGTTTGGCCTTGGTGACTAGAATGCTTACCAACGACTCCAGACCACTATACAGAAAGGTGGTGAGAAAGATTCTTACCAGTGACTCCAGATCACTGTACAGAAACATCGTTTGGCCTTGGTGAGAGGGACTCTTACCAACGATTCAGGATAACTGTACAAAAAGTTGTTTTAACCTCGATGAAGTGGATTCTTACCAACAGCTCAGAATCATTGTACAAAAAGGGCATTTGACCTAGTGAGAAGGATTCTTTCCAATGATCCCAGATCACTGTACAGTAAAGTCGTTTCATCGTTGTGAGAGACATTCTTACCAACGACTCCAGATGACTGTACAGTAAGGTTGTTTGACCTCGGTGAGAAGGATTCTTATGAATTACTCCAGATCACTGTACAGAAAGGTCATTTGACCTTGGTGACAGGTATTCTAACCAACGACTCTGGAGTACTGTACAGAAAGGTCGTGTAACCTCAGCGAGAGGGATTCTTACCAACAACTAAGGATCACTTTACATAATGGTCGTTTTACCTTTCTGAGAGAGGTTCTCACGAATAATTTCGTATGACTGTACAGAAAAAACGCTTGACCTCGTGAGAGGGATTCTTACCAACAACTCAGGATCGCTGTACAGGAAGGTCATTTGACCTCGGTGAGTTAGATTCTTACCAATAACTCCAGATCACAGTAGAGAAAGGTTATTTGACCTTGGTGATAAGAATTCTTGCCAACGACTCTAGATCACTGTACAATAAGGTCGTTTGACCTGGTGAAAGGGTTTCTTGCGAATTACCCCAGATCACTGTGCAGGAAGATCGTTTGACCTTGGTGACAGGAATTCTAACCAACCACTCCAGAGAACTGTATAAAAACGTTGTGTAACCTCTACGAGAGGAATTCTTACGAACAACTAAGGATCACTGTACAGAAAGGTCGTTTTATTTTGGTGAGAGGGATTCTTCAGAACAATTCCGTGTCATTGTACAGAAAGGTCATTTGACCTCGGTGAGAGGGATTCTTACCAATGAGTCAAGGTCACTGTACAGAAAGGTCGTTTGACCTTGGTGATAGGAATTCTTACCAACGACTCCTGATAACTCTACATCATGGTTGTTTGACCTTGTTGAGGAGTCTTATCAATAACTCCGTATCACTGTGTAGAAAGGTCATTTGCCCTTGGTGACTGGGTTGCTTACTAACGACTCCAGACCACTATACAGAAAGGTTGTTTAACCCTAGCAAGAGGGATTCTTACCAACAACACTCGATCATTGTACAGAAAGGCCGTTTTACCTTGGTGAGAGGGATTCATATGAACAATTCTGTATCACTGTACAGAAAGATTGTTTGAACTCAGTAAGAGGAATTCTTACCAAACGACTCAGGATCACCGTCAGAAAGGTTGTTTGACCTTGGTGACTGGAATCCTTACCAACGACTCCAGACCACTATACAGTAAGGTCGTTTGACCTTGGTAAGAAGGATTCTTACCAATGACCCCAGATCACGATACAGGAAGGTGGTTCACCTTTGTGTGTCATTCTTACCATCGAATCCAGAAGACTGTACAGAATGATTGTTTGACCTCGGTGAGAAAGATTTTTACCAATTACCCTAGATCACTGTACAGGAAGGTAGTTTGACCTTGGTGACAGGAATTCTAACCAACGACTCTTGAAAACTGTACGGAAAGGACGTTTAACTCAGCGAGAGGGATTCTGACCAATAACTAAGGGTCACTGTACACAATGGTCATTTTACCTTGGTGAGAGAGATTCTTACGAACAATTACGTATCACTGTACAGAAAGGACGCTTTACCTCAGTGAGAGGGATTCTTACCAACAACTTAGGATCACTGTACAGGAAGGTCATTTGACCTCGGCGAGAGGGATTCTGACCAATGATTCTGGATCACAGCACAGAATCCTTGACCTTGGCGATAGGAATTCTTACCGACAATTCTAGATCACTGTACAGAAAGGTCCTTTGACCTGGTGAGAGGGAGTCTTGCTAATGACCCCAGTTCACTGTACAGGAAGGTCGGTTGACTTTGGTAACAGGAATTCTAACCAACCACTCTGGAGAACTGTATAAAAAGGTCATTTAACATCAGCGAGAGGATATCTTACCAACAACGCTGGATCACTGTGGAGAAAGGTTGTTTTACTTTAGTGAGAGGGATTCTTACGAACAATTCCGCATCACTGTACAGAAATTCGTTCGACCTTGGTGATAGGAATTCTACCAATGACACCTGATAACTCTACAGTATGGTCGTTTGACCTAGTTGAGTAGTCTTATCAATAACTCCAAAAGAATGTGCAGAAAGGTCGTTTGCCCTTGGTGACTGGGTTGCTTACTAACGACTCCAGACCACTATACAGAAAGGTTGTTTAATCCCAGCAAGAGGAATTCTTATGAACAATTCTGTATCACTGTACAAAAAGGTCGTTTGAACTCAGTAAGAGGAATTCTTATCAAACGACTCAGGATCATGCTTCAGAAAGCTTGTTTAACTATGTTAGGATTCTTATCAATAACTCTATATCACTGTCAGAAGGGTCGTTTGGCCTTGGTGATTCGAATGCTTACAATGACTCCAGACCACTTTACAGAAAGGTGGTTTGACCTTGGTGAGAGGGATTCTTAACAACGACTGAAGATAACTCTACAAAAAAGTTGTTTTAACTTCGATGAGGTGGATTCTTACCAACAACTCAGAATCACTTTACAAAAAAGGCGTTTGACCTAGTGAGAAAGATTCTTACCAATGACCCCCACATCACGGTACAGGAAGGTCGTTTGACCTTTGTTATAGTAATTCTTACCAACGACTACTGATAACTCTACAGCATGGTCGTTTGACCTTGTAGAGGGTTCTTATGAATAACTCCGGATCACTGTGGAGAAAAGTCGTTTGACATTGGTGACTGGAATGCTTACCAACGACTCCAGACCACTATACAGAAAGGTTGTTTAACTTCAGCAAGAGGGATTCTTACCAACAACTCTGGATCACTGTACAGAAAGGTCATTTTACCTTGGTGGGAGGGATTTTTACCAAACGAATCAGGATCACTATACAGAACAGTTGTTTGACTATGTGAGGATTCTTACCAATAACTCTGGATCAATGTCAGAAAGGTCATTTGTCCTTGGTAAGGCGGATTCTTGCCGGTGACCCCTACTCACAGTACACAAATGTCGTTTGACCTTGGTGAGAGGGATTCCTACTAACGACTCAGGATCACTGTACGGAAAAGTTGTTTTAACCTCGATGAGATGGATTCTTACTGACAACTCAGAGTCACTGTGCAAAAAGAGCGTCTCACCTAGTGAGAAAGATTCTTACCAATGACCCTGGATCCCTGTAGGAAGGTCGGTTCACCTTTGTGAGAGACATTCTTACCAACGATACCAGATGACTGTACCGAAAGGTTGTTTGACCTCAGTGAGCAGGATTCTTCCCAATTACCCCAGATCAGTGTACAGGAAGGTCGTTTGACCTTGGTGACAGGAATTCTAAACAACGATTCTGGAGAACTGTACAGAAAGGTCGTTTAACGTAAACGAGAGGGATTCTTACCAACAACTAAGGATCACTGTACATATTGGTCGTTTTACCTTGGTGTGAGAGATTCTTATGAACAATTCCATATAACTACAGAAAGGTCGCTGGACATTGGTGAGATGGATTCTTACCAACAACTCCGGATCACAGTACAGAATGGTTATTTGACCTTAGCGATAGGAATTCTTACCAACGACTCAAAATCACTGTGCAGAAAGGTCGTTGACCTGATGATAGGGATTCTTACCAATGACCCCAGTTCTCTCTGGCCTTGATCTTGGTGATAGGAATTCTTACCAACGACTCCTGAGAACTCTACAGCATGGGCGTTTGACCTTGTTCAGGATTCTTCTCAATAACTCCGGATCACTGTGCAGAAAGGTCGTTTGACCTTGGTGACTGGAATGCTTACCAACGCATCCAGACCACTATACAGAAAGGTTGTTTAAGCTCAGCAAGACGGATTCTTACCAACAACTCTAGATCACTGTACAGAAAATTTGTTTTTTCTTGGTGAGAGGGAATCTTATGAACAATTCTGTATCACTGTACAAAAAGGTCGTTTGAACTCGGTAAGAGGGATTCTTACGAAACGACTCAGGATCACTGTACAGAATGGCTGTTTGACTATTTGGTAGTCTTACCAATAACACTGGATCACTGTCAGAAAGGTCGTTTGAACTTGGTGACTGGAATGCTTAACAACGACTCCAGACCACTACACAGAAAAGTCGTTTAACCTTTGTAAGAAGGATTCTTACCAACGACTCCAGATCACTGTACAGAAAGGACGTTTGTCCTCGTGAGTGGGATTCTTACCAGTGATACTAAATCACTGTACAAGAAGGTCGATTGACCTTGGAGACAAGAATTCTAAACAACCACTCTGGAGAACTGTACAAAAGGCCGTTTAACTTCAGCGAGAGGGGCTCTTACCAAGAACTCTGGATCACTGTACAGTAAAGTCAAATTGACCTTGGTGAGAGGGATTCTTATAAAAGACTCCAGAACTCTGAACAGAATGGCCAATTTACGTTGTTGAGGATTTTTGCCAATAACTCCGGATTACTGTACAGAAGGGTCGTATAATAATAATAATATAATATAACAGCTTTATTACCAAAAACAAATGGTAAAACAAATCGTTTGACCTTGGTGACTGAAATGCTTACCAACGACTTCAGATCACTCTACAAAAAGGTCGTCGAAGCTTGGTGAGAAGGGTTCTTTCCAGTGACTGGATTACTGTACAGAAAAGTCATTTCAGTTTGGTGACAGGAATTCTTGCCAAGTATTTATGATCACTATACAATAATGTCATTTGATTAGGTGAGAGGGATTCTTACCAATGTTGCAGGATCACCGTACAGAAAAGTTGTTTTAACCTCGATGAAATGGATTGTTGCCAATGACTGAGAATCACAGTACAAAAAGGGCGTTTGACCTAGTGAGAAGGATTTTTACCAATGACTCCATATCACTGTACAGGAAGGTCGTTTCACCTTGGTGACAAGAATTCGAACCAACGATTCTAAAGAATTGTACAGAAAGGTCATTTAACCTAAGTGGGAGGGATTCTTACCAACAACTAAGGATCACTGTACATAATGGTCGTTTTACCTTGGTGAGAGAGATTCTTACGAACAATTCCGTATCACTACAGAAAGGTCGCTTGACATTGGGGAAAGGGATTCTTACCAACAATTCAGGATCATAGTACAGAAAGGTTGTTTGACCTGGTGAGAAGGATTCTTACGAATGACCCCAGTCCACCTTGGCCTTGACCTTGGTGATAGGAATTCTTACCAACAACTCCTGATAACTCGACAGCAAGGTTGTTTGACCTTGTTGTGGATTTTTCCAATACTCCGGATCACTGTGCAGAAAGGTTGTTTGACCTAGGTGACTGGATTGCTTACCAACGACTCCAGACCACTAAACAGAATGGTTGTTTAAGCTCAGCAAGAGGAATTCTTACCAACAACTCTGGATCACTATTCAGAAAGGTCGTTTTACCTTGATGAGAGGGATTCTTATGAATAATTCTGTATCACTGTACAGAAAGGTCGTTTGAACTCGGAATGAGGGATTTTTACCAAAGAACTCGGGATCACTGTACAGAACGGCTGTTTGACTATATGAGGGTTCTTACCAATGACTCTAGATCTCTGTCAGAAAGGTCGTTTGACCTTGTTGACTGGAATGCTTACCAACGACTCCAGACCACTGAACAGAGAAGTCGTTTTACCTTGGTAAGAAGGATTCTTAACAGTGACTCCAGATCATTGTCAGAAAGGTTGTTTGACCTTGGTGAGAGGGATTCTTACCAACGACTCAGGATCACTCTACCGAAAGGTTGTTTGACCTCAGTGAGAAGGATTATTACCAATTACCCAGATCACTGTACAGGAAGGTGGTTTGGCCCTGGTGACAGGAATTCTAACCAACGAGTCTGCAGAATTGTACAGAAAGGTCGTTTAACCTCAATGAAAGGGATTCTTACCAATAACTAAGGATCACTGTACATAATGGTCGTTTGACCTTGGTGACTGGAATGCTTACAAACGACTTCGGACCACTTTACAGAAAGGTTGTTTGACCTTGGTAAGAGAGATTCTTACCAACGACTCCGTACCACTGTACAGAAAGTTTGTTTTAACCTCAGTGGGATGAATTCTTACCAACGACTCCTGATCACTCAACAAAAAGGTCGTCAAAGCTTGGTGAGAAGGATTCTTTCCAGTCACTGTACAGAAAGGTCGTTTGAGCTTGGTGACAGGAGTTCTTAACAAGTATTCCTGATCACTATACATTAAGGTGATTTGGTCGGGTGAGAGGGATTCTTACTAATTACTGAGAATCAATGTACAGAAAAGTTGTTTTAACCTCGACGAGATGGATTCTTGCCAATGACTCAGAGAATCACTGTACAAACAGGGCATTTGACCAAGTGAGAAGGATTCTTACCAATGACCCCAGATCACTGTACGGGAAGATCGTTTCACCTTTGTGAGAGACATTCTTACCAACGACTCTAGATCACTGTACAGAAAGGTTGTTTGACCTTAGTGAGAAGGATTCTTACCAATTACCCCAGATCACTGTACAGGAAGGTCGTTTGACTTTGGTGACAGGAATTCTAATCAACGACTCTAGAGAACTGCACAGAAAGCGAGAGGGATTCTTGCCAACAACTAAGGATGACTGTACATAATGATCATTTTACCTTGGTGAGAGAGATTCTTACGAACAAATCCGTATCACTGTACAGAAAGGTCATTTGATCTCGGTGAGAGGAATTCTTTCCAACAACTCCGGATCACTGTACAGAAAGGTTGTTTTAACCTCAATGAGATGAATTCTTACCAATGACTCCAGATCACTCTACAAAAAGGTCGTTGGAGCTGGGTGAGAAGGATTCTTTCCAGTGACTCCGGATCTCTGTACAGAAAGGTCATTTGAGCTTAGTGACAGGAATCCTTACCAAGTATTCCTGATCACTATACACCAAGGTCATTTAATCAGGTGAGAAGGATTCTGACCAACAACTTAGGATCACTGCACAGAACGGTTGTTTTAACCTCAACGAGATGAATTCTTATCAAAAAGGTCGTCGGAGCTTGGTGAGAAGAATTACTTCCAGTGACTCTGGATCACTGTACAGAAAAGTCGTTTGAGCTTGGTGACAGGAATTCTTACCAAGTAGTCCTGTTCACTATACACTAAGGTCATTTGATCAGGTGAGAGGGATTCTTACCAACAACTCAGGAACACTGTACAGAAACGTTGTTTTAACCTCGAAGAGATGGATTCTTACCAATGACTCAGAATCACTGTACAGAAAGGTCATTTGACTTGGTGAGAGTGATTCTTAGAAATGACTCCAGATCACTGTACAGAAAGGTCGTTTGCCCTTGGTAACACGAATTCTTACCAACAATTCCAGATAACCTTACAGAAAGGTCGTTTGAGCTTGGTGGGAAGGATTCTACCCAGTGACTCCAGATCACTGTACAGAAAGGTATTTGAGCTTGGTGATCACTATACAGAAAGGTCATTTAATCAAATGAGAGGGATTCTTACCAATGACTCCCGATCACAGTGTACAGACAGGTCGTTTTGGTAAGAGATATTATTACCAACGACTCAAGTTACCTTTGTATAGAAAGGTAATTTGATCTTGGAATAGGGCTTAGTGAGAGTGATCCACTGTACAGTGATCCAGTGGCTCGGATCCCAGTCATTAAAATGTAAATCCATAAAATAGCTTAGCGAATCTACTATATTTAGTGTTTAACTTTTTGTGTTTTGCAGTCGTGTTTCTTTTACTCCATCATTCATAATCGGAGTCCATGCTCATGTGTATAGAGCACATTACCAAATACTGTTATACATTATTATACATTATTCCAAATCAGTTTACATATGATTTAAGTTTTATTTAGTAACTGTTATTTTCTGATATGTCGACAGATTTAAAGTTTCTTTAATATTTAAACAAATTCCCAATCATTCCTGATTTTGTGTCAACAATAACAATACCAAAATTCAGCTAAACCCAAATGAACTGAGTCAAGTATATGAGTCATGATTCAGAACACTTGAATATTAAACATAAGTCTTATATCCTGGAAATCTTCATTGGTTTTTTCCATGTCCTGCCTATTAGAAAAAACGGCCCGTGAAAATGTATTTGAACTCCTGTCAACTTCAGCATGTAAACTTTCCAGCAGAATTTTCCCTCTTCGTAGTGGGTAGCTACATCACGCATTCTGGTGATGGTTAGAAACACAACTATTAAAATTGAATAGGACATAAAGCCAACGGCTATCAACTATTAACTATGTAAATTGGTGCTTAAAATTATTAAAACTATTGATTGTGATTACTAATAGCACTAATTTGAAAGTGATGCTAAACCGAAAAGTTTCTCTCCTGTCTGCCAACCATTGATCAGTATATAAAATGTAACACCAGTCAATATATAACCCGTAAATTAGTATTGTACCTAAGATCTGACGCCAGATTATTATTTCTTATGCTGAGGTGGGATGTCGCATGTTTTACCCGTAAAGGAATGTGTAATGGTCTGTGTAAAATTGACCTTATAGATAATTAGACCTTAAAATGTACCTTAAAAAGAATTAATAGTGGCGTGAGAGTAGGCCCGCTGTAGAAAAGCAACGTCAGTTGTTGAGGATTATCTTACGCCGCGTATATATATCATTGAAGTCCCTCTTCCAACAAAACTAAAACAATTAATATCTGCGTTCCTATTCGTTCCTTTTTGTCTAAAACTTGGCCAGATAGTAGAGTATATAGCAGATAGTAGATAGTATACCAAAAATTATGTAATTTTGTGCAAGAGTAAAGGTAGGGAGCCGCACGTAAATTCGAAAACTGTTCACCTGTTGTTCTGCTGCTTCTTGTTCTGCCACCATTTCAGAAAAAACTACTGCACCTACCTAAAATCTGAAACAAGATCTAAGCCAGAAAAGTCCTGGTTCATTTTCCTCAAAGAAACCACTTTTTCAATTGGTCGAGCCATTCCAAAGTTACAGGGCCCCGAACGATCAGTTTTATTGTTTTACAGTATTTTATCCATTGTATTTAGGGAACAATGCCGCCCAGCAAACGCCAAGTCCAGTCTTCGTGCACGCGTTATGTCTTTGCTAAAAAAGTTGGTTGCTGATG
>JAHWFP010064970.1:0-11158 GCA_023313725.1 Lithobius niger
CCATCTTACAACTGGTTCATTAAGGAACCTTTCATTATTTATCAACGCGGGAGTGGGCGGCGGGGGTACAGCGAAAAATGTTTTTGAACGTGTCATCAGGTGGGGTGTGGGGTCAGGGAAAAAAATGCGAGAAAGGAGGTGCACAGCAAGTTATAGAGTGTTAATGTAATTAATTTATTTAGCTCAGTACATCCCACAACATATTAAAGTAGGCCAAGTGCCTTTCGTACACGCATTTCATGAAATTGAAAATTGTAATACTGTTTTTTTTCTGGGGGGGGGAGGCAAAAAAAAATCACCAACACAAACTCGTCGTATTTTGTGAGAGCCCCTGTGCACCAAATGGGGAGTCACGATTTTTTTTTTTATATTGATAACGACAATCCCCACCCCCACAAGGAAACCAATAGAATATAATCTGGCACCAAGAGAATCCAGGCTTCAGGTGTTGTGTACGTATATACCAGAGTTATTTTTATGTAGTACTATGTTAGTTTCTTACACTTTTTAATTATTAATTTATGTTACACAAGCTGTCGGTTATAGTTTCCAGTTTCAAACACACAACCGTCTTATCATTTAAATTTTTTTCTGTGCAACACAACTTACCTGTAATTTAAATCCACCCGAAAAGACTTCCCTGAACGTTAAAAATGGTTTCAAATCTCGGATTTCAATACTGTTTCTGCAAGCAGAAAAGTACGTCGGGAGCTTATTTGTTTACATATTATTGTATTTTAACCATTAATTAATAAATACCTGAGCACCAGGATGCATGGCACCGGACAAACTCTGCACAAATGATCATGAACAGAAGTGATTCTGAATGAAACAGTTGAAATTAGCAGTTTTTCATTATTTATTTATTTCAAGGAGACAGAATTTTATTTGTTTATGGGAACGTGTTTGTGGCCTAAAGATACCATTTAAAACGAAACATTTGTTTCCTGGGCACTTTTTCATAGTTCACACCTTTTCCTGCTGACGGTTTTCCAAGCATTTTAGCATACGTTTGACTGGGCTGTTTGTAGTTCATCCTGCCAGCCGCTAGAGGGCCACGAAAAAACCGCCTTAAGCGCCTCCCTCCTTCTCATCATTCCTCCATGGGTTTTGGAGGGCATATCTACAAGGTGCACTACATAACAATGGAGGTAAAAACAACGGAGCAGTGACACGACGTAGTATTATTGTATATAACTCTATGCTGGAGCCTTAATGGATTATCTGCAAGGGGCACTGCAGAGAGAAACAGAAGCCGATGCTGTGAATAGTGATTTCTTAGACCTAAAACGCGCGATTTTTGTTGTTGGAGAAAACAACGTTATTTTAAGCCTAAGAAATTCGCTTTTCCGTTGCTTTTCCCCTCCATTTTTATGTAGTGAATCTTGTAGTTATGTCCTCCAAAACCCACACTGGTGCCCAGGGAGCTTGGATTATACGTAGCTTTGATTGTGTAGTGTTTGTGTAGTGCATAGATGCACACAACTACAGGTAGTCGGTTCTAATGGGCAGCAGCCTGCCAATGCAGGTGCACGCCTATTTATTATCTCTAGGGCAATGCATCATGGGTATGATGCATTGCTAATTAACAAGATTACACTCTGATTGGTTACAAGGCTTGGATACATTATAACACTAGTTAGTGGTGCCTGTATCCAGACACCACATTCACCTCTGATAAATTGTGAGCCTATCACAACAATAGCTAATCTAATTTATTACTAAAGTCGACTCACAAGCATGAAATAATTAGTGCACTTATATCCCTAAATTAGACAAACTACTATTTCCCCCCACAATTAGAATTCAATTTGGAATTAATTGACCAAAACAATGAAATTTAACCTATTAAACCAACCTAGTTACTCACCCACGAACCATGAAAAAAAAACTGCACAATTCAAATGTCACAAAATACAAAAAAAAAACAAACAAAAAAATTTTTTTTTAACACTTGCAACAAAAAAAAAAATACACATGCAAAATCCTAAACAACGTCCAGCCACCCCCAAAACCCACGACCCAACATGCTTTACAAAACAGGCTTCAGAGATTCAAACGGTCCAGAGGCACAACCTTGCGCCTAGATTTACGAGTTGTCCCAGAAACGAGACCCGAAACCACAGGCTTCGACGGCGGCATGGCAACCACGTGCGGCGAAGGCCGCGAAACAGCACCTGACGTCGTCGGCACTGGCAATGGGGGATCAACAATCGACGGAAGTTTTAACGGCGATTTAATTTGAGATCTTCGCGGAGGCGTCAACAGTGTTGGAAAATCTTCATTGGATTTAACAGGAGTCAATGCTTTATTAGATTTTGCGGGAGAAACTAGCACTTTAGGTGGAGACAACTGTGGCATAACAAAACTTCTTCGGCGATTCGATTGCACGGCCTTGAGACCATGCCCAGACGCCACAGTTTCGCTTCCCGACGGCGCATTGAAGATTGGATTGTCTCTCCAAATTTGCATATCTACGCCTTGATTAGACACAGGAATATCAATCGCCGGATCCTCAGCAACACGCATGCGGAGCTGGGAATCGGATTTCCTGAGAAGAATACCACTTTTCACTCTAATTTCATATTCATACGGGCTGAGGACTTTTGCAACTCGTCCCGGCAGCCAGTTTTTAAGCGCATTTGGTCTCCCATCCTCACAAAAAGTAAGTTGATTGGCCTAAAGTAGCTGTTGATTTCAACTGTCGGTCTTGTCTTACAGCAGTTTTATCAGCAACGCTAGGTACCATAAGCATTAAACGTGTACGCACGTGTCTTTTCAGGAAAGCTTTCGACGGTGTAACACCAGTAGTGCAATGCGGAATATTTCTAGCATGTAGGAGGAAATTAGTCAGTGCAATTTCTAGGCTTAAACATTGACTTAGACTCGCTTTTAAACTTCGTTTTAGTGAACGAACCAGGTTTTCTGCAGCCCCATTTCGGACTGGCAAATACGTGATAGATGTTACATGCCTAATTGCACATTGTTTCAAAGAATTTTCAAATTCAAAACTTTTTAGCTGTGGCCCATTATCGCTAACCACAACCTTGGGGTAACCATAGGTTGCAAATAAGTCACGCAAAATACGAATAACAGCACCACTCGTCGTTGTTTTCATGTCCATGAAACGGCCCTGCAAAGTCAAGGTGGATTCTAGCCCACGGCAGTGCAGGTCGTTCCCAAACGTGTTTTTTAGACTCAGCACCAACATCACGGTTCACCTAACAGGCCATGCATTTGTTAACCAAACTTTCCAAATCACTATCAATTTTATACGCACGAGCCCGCAATGACCCAAATGAAGTTCCTCAAGCACTTGTTTGTGAAATATTTCAGGAATTACAAGGCGTACCCCCCAAAATATTGCGTTACTATCAAGCGATAACTCATGCCTACGAGAAAAATAAGGCTTCAAATCCTCACTTTCAACCCTATCCGGCCAACCATCTATCGATAAACCGTTGCCAGCAGCTTATCTTTCATGGTATGGTATTCTAGTTGGTCAGCTAAGATTGGAAGTGACTCAATATTTTCCAAATTCATAACTCTCCAACCAGGAGCTTGCTTGGAAGGGGGTTCATATGGTGTAGGCATACGAGACAAAAAATCAGCTGTTAAATTATCCTTGCCGGGGATGTGCTGGAGCTCGAAGTCATAGCCATTTAAGTAAATTCCCCGCCGCTGGATACGTGCGGCTGCCATGGCTGTTATTGACACCTTGCTCCCGAACACCCACAGCAATGCCTTCTGATCAGTTTACAGTATAAACCTCCTCCCAAACAAATACTGGTGGAAGCGTTTAACCCCAAAACTATTGATAACGCTTCTGTGTCGAATTGGGCATAACCAAGTTCTGCTTTTGACAGCGCCCTAGAGACGAAAGCAATAGGTCTATCTTCGCCATTTGGATAGGTATGAACTATCTGCGCTCCGACCCCTAGGGGACTCGCGTACAAATAAGCTTGATAGGCAATTTAGGGTCATAGTGCGCCAGCACTTTAGAATCTAGAAAAGCAGCCTTCTGGACAGCATCTGAGCATTCCTTACTCCATTTCCAGGCATTCTTTGGAGAAAGCAACTTATTTAATGGAGCCAGTATGGTTGCCAAATGTGGTACAAATTTACAATACTGGTTAATAAAGCCCAAAAAAGACTTCAACTCTTAAATGTTAATAGGCTCAGGTGCTAGCTTAATAGCGTCCAGAACGTTAGGCAGATTTGAAACCTCATTCTTATCTATTTTGAATCCCAGATATTTTATACTGTCTCTGCGGAGTTGGCATTTGTTCTTCTTTAATTTCAACCCATTTTCCTGCAAGGCTTCTAATACTTGGAATAACGTCTTATCGTATTGTACCAGCTAACTAGAATAAGAGTTGAATCTGCACCCGAATCAACTAGTAATGGAAGTTCATGGCCATTTAACTGAACACGAATCATTCATTGTTTGCTTTGCCTATCCGTAGCAAGAGAATAAATTTCGTCAGAATCAGGGCTTGCTTCATCAGAACTACATTCAAAAAATGGGTCAGCCCTAGGTATATCCCTAAGGACATATTCCATATGCTTCTGGAAAATACCAGGAGCACTAGCCGGCCCAAAAGGGAGTTTCTGAAACTGAAACAGGCCTTTACAAGTATTTATAGTTAACGGGGCCTTTGAATCCTCGTCAAGCTCAACTTGCAGAAAAGCATCTGAAAGGTCAATAATCGAAAAGGTATCACACCCTGCTAATTTCGGAAATAAATCTTCAGCCCTTGGAACCGGGTGGTATTCTATATCCATTTGCGGATTTACAGTGCCTGAGAAATCTCCCATGATCCGGACGTCTCCTGAAGGCTTAAAAACCAAGACCATGGGCGTCGCCCACGCACTGCAATCCACAGGCTTAAGTATTTTTGTACTGCATCTTTTTCCAAAGTTATTTTGGCCTTAAAATCTTTGAGTTTCCCCAAACCTGGCGAAGATAGCTTAGGGAATCTCTTGAACACTTCCTCGTCGGAGACAAAATAAACATCTTCTATTAATTCTTCCAAAATGTCTACCTCATGAACAGGTTCAGCATAGAATTGATTTAGGTCCAATTCAAGACTCCGCATCCAGCTCTGCCCAAACAATGGTGAAAAACTATCAGTGCTTACAATTGCTAATAATACCTCAGTTTAATCATTAAGTTTCACGTTGAGCCTCACAATACCCAAAGGCTTGTAAACTACTCCACCAGCAGCCCTCAACGTAATTCTAGTTGGGTTTAACTTGATATTATTGAAATATTTATTGTACCAGCTAACTGGAATAAGAGTTGAATCTGCACCCGAATCAACTAGTAATGGAAGTTCATGGCCATTTAACTGAACACGAATCATCCATTGTTTGCTTCGCCTATCCGTAGCAAGAGAATAAATTTCGTCAGAATCAGGGCTTGCTTTATCCGAACTACATTCAGTGTCGTCCGAATCATAATTTGATGATTCCTCAACATTAAGTGCTTTCCTACCAGAATACTTATGATTTTTCTTTTTACCAGCCGTTTTGACCATTTTGGGTTTATGAGAATATGGCGTCGGCGCAGGTTTGCTAGACCTGCACACTCGACTTAGGTGCCCAACATTCCCGCAGGCGGAGCACTTATGCTTCCTAAACCTGCACACAGCTTTCACATGCGATGGTTTACCACAACAGAAGCACAAATTGTCATTGCTAGACTTACTTTTATTTTTAAATGGACGTTTAAACTGCACTGAATGAGCACTCGCCCCCTGAAAATGACTTACATTTTTCTCAGCCAATTCCTGAGAGAGGGCAAATTTGCAGGCCGAATCAAATGTAACTGTAACTGGATCCAACGCCAACAGAGATTTCAAAGTGTCGGAGTAGTGATTCCAGCAACAAATCTATCCCTGAGTATTGTCTCCAGCTTAGTTCCATCGGCTGGACCATAACTACAATAGAGGGTAAGCCTCTTTAATTCAGTTATATAGTCTGCAATTGATTCGTTAGCATTCTGCTCCCTCCTTTGGAACTGGACTCTTTCATAAAGGTAGTTAGGTACAGGACATAAGTTACCTGTCAACAGCGTGTTAATTTGGACTAAGGTTTTAGTTGCTGGAGCATTAGGTGCACACAGGTTTCGTAATAAGTTTTAGCACCTATGCTTGTTAATAGCAACGCTACTTTCTTATCATCAGGCACGTCAAAAGCCGAGAAATACAATTCGACCCGTTCAAAGTAAACAGGTCAGGTTTCTACACCTGAATCAAATTCTTCTAACTTTCGACCTTGAATACCTGGAGGCATAGCTGGAGGTGTTATCACAACTGTAGGAATAACAAACACCAGCGCCCTGTACTTAATTTAATCAAAATTCAAGTGCGTAAGAATACGCCTTACAATTCTTAAATTTACTGAAATAGGCCTTCGTTGCACCCAGCAAATTAAATTAGGGAAATTAAATTAGGTAAAACCGAATTTACATTTAAACGGTCTCTCCCCACTTTAAGTTAAACTAGTTCTTTAAATTTGAAGAATTTTAATTTTGCCAAGAATTACTGCTCTTGCTTGTTCTCTTACAAGTTAATACAGTTTCTTTTAACATAGGACATCAAATACCCATGCGTGACTGGCTAGGTCACACTTAATTATCGTCGCCAGCAATAATTAATAAATAACCTACTTAATACATGTAATTACCTACTTAATAATACATGTTTTTAAATTTGCCCAACCGGTTTCACTACTAGCAGCAACGCCTAGTACTCACAAAGATCGAAACACTCTAATCTTCAATTTGACCAGCTCTAAAAACTGCGTTGTTACCCTCTTATTTTATAAGGCACAGTAAACAAGGTTTAAAATACTGCATGAAATCACACTTCGACTGGTCGACTAAGCCCTGTGCAATAAACTCATACAGTATGCGCTACTATGGTTATAGAAATTATTCACAACCACTTGTTGGCCAACATTTTACAGGCTTAATTATGTTCACATTTGTAGGCAACACACATATGCGTAACTTGCGAACTCGCAAAAGCATTCATTGTAATTGAAATAAATTTCCAACCTTAGCTTTAACACAAGCTAGTTAAACACACTCTAACAGGATTTTAACTCACATCCCCAAAACTGGATTGTAACAACCTTTTAAACGTTATGAACACTTTTTAACGTTAGGCCAACACCTGCATTTAAGCAAAATTTTTTTAATAAACGTTAACGAGGCTTTTAAACGTTTCACAATTGGCTACCCAATTAATCTAACTTAAATTTAGCACTGCTAATTTCCCCTAAGACAGGTTAGACTTAGCACTAAACCCCCATGCCAGTGCCACAATGCCTGTCCTTGGAATAAGCTGGATAAATTACGCCTGACCTGTTCACTGGAAAACTGGACTGTCCATGATACCAAGTCTGCAGCTCTGGTCCCACGAAGAATTCCAGTCTTCTGCCGCTATGAGGAGTCAGCCCCAGCTGCCCCAGGGGCCAGCTTACGCAAATCAGCTCTTTTGTAGCATACAAGGTAATTCATCTTTACTAATTAGCTTCAAAATTTAAGTTTAAGACCAATTGCTCTGCTTGTCCCATACCATGCACGGGCTTAAAGAGAAAAAGCAATGGCTTCTAATTTTAAGTTTTACAACTCAAATTAATCCATCTCGTCGCCAATGTAGTGTTTGTGTAGTGCATAGATGCACACAACTACAGGTAGTGGGTTCTAATCGGCAGCAGCCTGCCAAAGCAGGTGCATGCCTATTTATTATCTCTGTAGGGCAATGCATCATGGGTATGATGCATTGCTAATTAACAAGATTACACTCTGATTGGTTACAAGGCTTGGATACATTATAACACTAGTTAGTGGCGCCTGTATCCAGACACCACAGATAGGGTGGACCCACTCAGTATTATGCTGTATCGCGAGAAACCGTGCAAGATTTGCACAAGGTTTTAATTTAATGCCCCGCGTACGACGTTTCTGTTCCCTTCCCTTTTCGCACCATTTGTAATGTTGTTGTGTTGTTGCAGAGCCAACTGTAGGCGTTGGCGGCGGTTTTTCGTCGGTTTCACGTGTTTTTAGGTTGGTAAGTCGTTGTCAGAGGCGGACTGGCACCAACTGGGCCCACCGGCCCGGCCCCAAAATATGGGTCTCTATCCCAAGTTTCACAAAACAAATGTCTTCAAACACAAAAACTCTCCAATGTTTTGCAGCAAATTGATACATTTTTCTGACTTATTTTACTTCACGAATGATAACGGTTTCCCGTCACACACACCCCTGCACCCCCCCCCCCCCCCACCCCAACCAAAAAAAAAAGAAAATAATATATGGTTTACCACGTGGCCTGAAGTAGTTTTACACATAATTTTGAAGAAAATTATTTATTCATATTTTGTTCATTTAAAAAGTTCTACCGGATGTACTATAGTCAAAATGGTTTATCAGAAGTAGATCGTATAGATGGTTCATAAGCAAATTTTTCCTTTACGCAACACTAAACCTCAAAACAGTAATGCATGCATACTATTCTTACAAATTTCACGTTGTTTCTGCAGCTGTTTTTTTTGTTTTTATATTTTAGAAGTAGCATACACCGTATGCATTTTGCTTTGAGTCAGCAGAGGGCTAAAACAAACACTAAAAATAAAGGAAGTAGTGTTGTTACATTATGTATCAGTAAAATCCTTGTCTAAATAATTGAGAGGCCTGACTAATGACTATGCGGGGTGATTCGAAAAGTGTGGCGTGCCCCATGTTGCGACACGAACAAACGCTGACCAAACTGGTGTTGCGAGTTTAATCCCGGATTTCAACGTTGGAATTTTACCACCCCAGCAAGGTCACGCTGACGTGAAATCTGCCAAGCCCGAAGTCCACCTGACGTCAAATTGTAATGTGCCATTGTCAAAATTAATACTCAATTGTTAGTTGAAATAATCTATATTTGATCCATTGTTGTAACAATACATAGCTGTGATTTGCCTGTACATGATGCTTGACATCAATTGTGACGCTCGAGCTCGCTTGATCTCCTAACAATTAGCTATTAATCTAAAATTTCATTCTGCCTCCAACTCTCCTACTCCCCGCATCAAAAGGTAATTTCGGACGTATAATTAGAATTTTTCCCCAATTTCCCCTATCCCCAACTTAAATTCAAACTTGACCCATCCTGTTGCTAGTCCACAACTGCAACCCCGTTGCTACTTAGTTTAGCAGTCACCAACTTAACAAAATTTTCCCGAAACTTATAAATCTAAATTTCCCCAAGTAAGCCTAATGCCGTTGACGTTCCATTTAAGGCCTTAAGTCGAGGTTAGTGTCGGCCAGGAACTTCAGGCGAGCCAGAGCACACTATCGCTCAAATGTTATATTGAACCAACACCAAAACTGAACCACGACTTCTAGCCTTGATCCATCCGTTAAGGTAAATTTGGAATTCCTGCAACCCCTTGACTTCCACCACGGCATATTTTAGAGCTTGTCCCTTAACTGTGGGGTTGGTATTGGGGCTCCCGGACGCACTAATTATCCCCTACACTGGAAGAAAAAGTCATTTTGGAACTTCAAAATGACACTTTCAGCAGTCAACATTTAAAAAAAAAAGCCTCAGCTTCTCAGACCCCCATGATATGAGCGTTTACAAGGTTTTTGAAGCAATTAGTACCAATATTGCAAGTATAGATTGCAGAGGCGGACTGGCAGCCAGAAGGAGCAGATCTGCAAGGGGGGGGGGGGGGGGGCGCTATATTTTTGTCGCTATGGCTCCGTAAAACTCAGCTAGGGGGTCTGGGGGAGCGCTTTAAGCGCTGTGAGTTCCCCTAGCGGGGTCCGGTGCGGAGCCCTGGAAGCTGAAGCATTATGCTATTTTAGTACCTGTTTCTGGCCTCCACCGAGCTCTAAAATAGCGTAAAAGAAGCAAATTTTGGTGATTTTTCTTAGTCGATCTTCAGAATGGCAGGTTTCGTAAAAACTTAATTGTGACTACACCATGATTTTTTTAGACATTTCCTTTCCAAATTAAATTAAACTGAGTTCAGTTTAGAATTATATAAAAATTCCCACAGCTATCCATTGACGATTGGGGGGTTGGCATTTTGTAGGCTATAATGATTAACGATGAGCTGATATGTTCAAGTATGGGCATTAGGAGTAGGTCCAGCTGCCGGAAACAGGCAATTTTTTTTAATGGACTACCAAAAGGTGAAAAATTAAGAAATCCTTTACTTAGCTTTATTGCAAACAATTGTCTACAGGTATTATTGCCAAAATTTCCATATTTTAAAGCAACAACATGCTCCAGTTTAAAAAAAAATTGGAGCGTCGAAAGATAAAAAAATGGTGAAACCTTTTATTTAGTTTTGTCCAAAAGAACTTGAGGTGTGTTGGAGAAGAACGTCCATATTTGAAATCAACAAGCTCCCTTTTCATTTTTTTTCTCCCTTGATTCAGGGGATCTTAGGGTAATATCTCTCTCTCTCTCTCCAACACCCCCCCCCCCCCCCCCAAGGTTTAACGGCCCTACTGGCACCGCGCCGATCCATGCCGGCCAGTTAGCCGAAGCAGAGTCAGCAGCCCCGCGCTTAGCAGCAGAAAAGTCGTAAATGAGCCGCCTGGGCGTGACGTGACATTACGGTTACGGTGTATGCCCGACGTAGGTAAAATTAAAACAGTTTGATGAAAACGATGTAGTGTATCTGCCATATAGTCCATTTTTCGTCTGTGTGTGTGTCAGGGGGTGGAGACTGTATCCTTGTGCTGCTTGCTAGCTCGCTAACCAGACTATTGTTTCCAGGCGAATTATTAGAAACGAATGCGACGAGTTTCGGCGTTATAAGACCAACGGTTATCTCCCCCGAGCCCACCCCCATTTTCGTAAAAAAAAAATTATTTAACAAAAGGGCAATATCTTTTCCCACCAAAAAGAGAGTAGTAATTTTTTTACTACCATAAAACGTAAAAAAAAAGACTTGACTCAAGTGGCCCCCCCCCCCCCCAGCCAGTCCGCCCCTGGTCGTTGTTGAAGTAGGATGGTAAGAATTGTAATGTGTGAGGATTTATTTTTAATAAACCTGTTTAAACCAATTATAGTGAGAGCCGATTTGTTTCTCTTGCGGGGCAATCGATCGGGCCTTTCTCCTGACGTGCGCTAGCGTTACG
>JAHWFP010064982.1:0-19972 GCA_023313725.1 Lithobius niger
TGCAGGACTCAAGATAAACCGCGCACACAATAACTTCGGGTAATGAGGGAAGTGGGGAGCTGGATGGCTGTTACCCTCATACACCATCCATCCCCCTTCCCCCGTCATTCTTGGATATGTCACTGCTTTGACAGAAATGATGAAGTAAAACAGAATAACTCTACACGACCTTTCAGTATTTTTTTTTTACGTTTACAAAAAAAAAAAACCAAAAAAACAACACAAAACGCAGATCGACGCACTGGAAACGACTGTCGAATTCTCAGTCATTTCTCAGACTATTTTCGTCGGCAACAGCAACATAGTTCGTATATAAACCAGACGAGGGCGCTGCATGACTGAAAACCACCTATTATCATAAAACTTACGCGATACGTTCCTGTTTGATCTTTTAAAACACCTGAAAAGAAAAGAAAAAATTAACGACTTTTTAAGTTTCATAAAGGTAAGAGCAGTCATACGAAGGAGACATAGCGGCATCTAACGTTAAAATTTGGTATATACCATATTATTTGTTAGAATGTCTTGTGTCGATACGACATTGATACGACACTTTATTAACCTGAGCAAACAGCTCAGTCATCCTCTGCGTCGAACTCATTCGGTTTTCGAGGGGGTTTAACCGTATATTAATGCACAGAGGTGACGTCACGCTAACATATCCAAACGCTAAAAGGGTAGTCGTTATATAAGGTTAATCTGAAAGCCCACACACGTCACCGTGGGTTAATTTTGATAACCCACAGTTTTTTTGATAATCAAACACTTTTCCCGGGCTCTACACAATTCCTGCTCCACCATGTGACATTTATGACCGACTTTGGAAAACTACCGTACGCAAGACAAATTTAACCAGCACACCCCATTGCAACCAGCATAAACAGGCACATTTGCAACCTGCGACAGTTTTCGTACTAACACAAAAAAAGAAAAAAACCTCGCGTACTAAGCTAGGCCCTCCACCCATGGAGGAATGGTCCAACCCGGCAACCTTTCGTTCCGACGGTACGAAAACTAGGCTACTGACACTTTGTAAACACACCTAAATACACCTAAAAACCTACGAGACTCAAGCGAATAGCGCATTTTATACTCTATATATTATTTAAACTAATAAAGTAGAAAAAATAAGGTTTTACCGTAAACACATAAGTCGGTGACTGGGATTGGGTAACGGGACAGGACGTTTAATCCGGAAGTGTCAGTTCAGGAATTTACGTATCAGTCGTATGTAAACTTTCTTAAATTCAATATGATTGACAAATAAAATTTTCAAATAAAATTTTTTTAAATTTCAAATAAGACGATATGTTAGCTTGACGTCACACCTTACCATTAAAACACATATCAGTGAGTTATAGGCGGTTTAACGGCGATATTTGCTCATTTGCTCGAAACGGCTAGTCCAATAGCTCGGGGGAGAAGGGAAATCCAGTCACACTATCGCACTCGTGCAATTTCCCTCTACCCCCCTCGATATTGGACTAGCCGTTTCTAGCAAACAAACAAATATCGCCGTTAAACCGCCTATAGCTCACGGATATCTATTACATATACCGACTAAAGTTGGTGAACATGCAGTTTTTCTTCGCTCGTAGTATTTACCAGATCTGCACTCGCAATTAGGCCCACGAGGCCCGGCTCGTTGGCTGCATTTGTGACTCTCTATGAACTATAGATCCCCTTGCCTCCCCCATCAACTCCAGTTAGCTTTCTTATTATAAAAAAAAAGAAATAAAGCCCCAAAACTTGTGCGGACCCCCACTTCTTAAATTCCGGCTGTTGTTCTTACTCACCTATAAAGGAACCGGAGACGAGCATCAGTGTTCCAGCAACGACAGACGAAAGAGTGAGACCCATTCCGAAGTTATTAGTTCCCAGGAACTGCATGAAAAGGACCGCAATCAGGACTCCAGATATCCCGGAGGAAAGTCCATTAAGCACGCTGGATATCATGACTCCCTCGTAGGAATACATGTAAGCAATGGAACTGAACGCCAGGCCGCCAGCGAACACGAAGAACATGTAGCAGTATTGACGATTGATGAAAGGCATGTCCCACAGCCAACTGAGACAAGTCCTGGAAGCCAAGTCTGAGAGAGAGGCCATCGACAACAAGAATGCTGCTTGGGTGAAGGTGACACCTTCGCCAACTTCTTCAAGGGCAAAATCCGGCACCATGATAGGGTAGGAGCAGAGACTGAAGAAGATGGAGGATGAAGTAAGGCTCATCATGTAGAAGTAGGGATTCTTGAAGAAGCTGAAATTTGGCCCATCGTTCTTGATTGTTGCCTCTTCGTTGGGTTCTAGTCGTCCGTTTCCTAGACTTTCAAGATGGCAAGCGGCTCTCTCAGTCGCTAAAGTCAGACGTGGGGCAGGAATTTTTTCGGTGGGTGATGATGTAGGGAGACTGACCCTTTGAAGCCCACTCAAAAGAGTCTAAAAACAAAGACAGTAAAATAAACAGCCGCCAGTAAAATAATTAAACTATTAAGACAAGTCATACTTAAAATACAGCATACTAGCGTTAGAAAATAAGTACCAAATTCGGCAAACACTCAGAAAAATTTTACGGAAAAAGGCATGTTAAATTTAGCCAACACAAAAAATTATTTATGACGTTTGATGTTTAATTTACATTTACATCAATCGAGATCTGTTGATTTGCTACCGTAACAAAATTAGACAGATATCCAATACAAAATAATTTAAATTCCTTTCTGAAGTCGAGCTAACCACTCTGCCAAACTGGTACACGAAAATGTAGAAAACCATCTGGCTAAGAAAAAACTTCGTACTGTGAAAAAATTTTTGCACTACAAAGCAAAAAAAAAAGCAACACAAAATGAAAGAAAAATTTATTTAAAAAAATGTATTATGATATTAAAGTATAGCTAAAAATAAATATGGGAAAAGAAATTCAAGATTATTATCTACCTCAAAGTTTTAAATGCAATGACATTTGGGATTCCAATAAAGTAGGTGAAATTAAAAATTCAACAATTCAATAATTCAACTTAGAAAATCACTTCAAAAAAGAAAAAAAAGAAATGTTGTAAAATAATTATTAACACTGGCGATAGCCAGTGTTAGTAAGGGTCGACCTAGGACCTCTGTGTTAAACTTTCAACTTTGATAGCTTATAACTCCGTCAAAAGTAAACATTTTTAAACCAAATTTGGAATCTAGCCTTGACTAGTCAAGGCCTGTCTGCAGTCCAAAAATTGTGAAATTCGGGCGAGCCAAACCCGAGATACAGAGAGGGGCCAAATAGACAACTTCTTTTCTTGGTCTTGTTCTTGGTCTTGTTCTGGGGATGTACCTTTCGTCTGTCCTCTCTACATGCCTTTCATCATAGGTCAAACCATTTGTCCTATGAAGCCGGTTCTTAGCTCATTTTACAGGTATTGCTCTGTAGATGTGCCCTTTCCATAAGGCATTTTCTAATTGGTCAAGTGGTTCAGGGGTTATGGAGCTCTAAACGACCAGATTGATTATTTTACATTGTTTTAAACATTGTTATTATGCAACAATGCTAATTAGCAAACGCCAGCTGCAAGACTGAAGATTAAAGGATTTGTTTCTATTGTTAACCCCTTGGCGACCACTACGAACGCATGCTCGTAGTACGGCACGTCTTATGAATGAACCACTACGAGCATGCGTTCGTAGTCAAGCTCTTCAGCTTGTGTGGAGTTTTATTACGTCAGAGGGAAGTCTGGTTCGGCAGAAACAAAGCCTCGTGGCTTGTGGTACATCTTCTAAATATATTGTCTTGTAATCACGTGATCATGACGTAAACAAAATGTGGTCGAAACGTAGAGACGAATCGTTGTAAACGTCATCGATTGCTGACGTCGTAACAAGTGAGAGTTTAGGCCTATCTAGCGGGAGTTTCGGACATCCTTCGCTTGTTATGCAGCGGCTCGTAATACAGTTACTTGTGTAGTTTAGTTTTGTATTTGAAATATGAGTGATGAGGACAGTTCTAAAGGGGACGTAAATGATATTTACTGGGATGGATTGGAAGTTAGCAATTCAGAGGATGAAAGTTTTAGCAAAAGTGACTACGATGCAGCGCAAAATTCGGCTGTTGTTGTTGACGGCTGAGAAATGCTCAGTGATCCGTTTGGTGATCGCCGTAGAGAAAGTGTGACCGACTTCACACCACTGTACGAAGGGTTTCATCCAGCTCCGGGATTTCTTTATTGAGAACCCCAATAGAATGTTTGAAAGTGTTTATGACGGGCAAAATCATTGGATATTTGTGCGACTGGACAAACAGACGAGCAGCTGCGTATTTTGCCACGAATCCAGCAAAAGAAAGGTTTGAAGTGACCGCATCGTAGTGGCCCAGATATGACAGTTTTTCTTGTACTTATGCTTCTGATGAAGCTTACTAAACTGCCAAAAATTGATGAGTATTGGTCTAAAAGTTTGTTTGTGACTGGCCCACCTTGTTACGTAAAAGAAGTGATGAGCAGAAATCGATTTATATCTATTTTGAAGTTTTATCAGCACGAGGAAAATATTCAAAACATGTGAAGTGAATTTGTTCCAAAAACAGCAAGAATATTGTGCCATGATTTTTACTTGCACAGTAATTTACTGCTGCATGGTGTTGTGTAGTGAAAAATGTGCAGTAAAATGCAGTAAATTTTGTATATGTAGGCCTAAATTAGTAGGAAGCCCTACACCATTTGTGGTACAATCCACTGATTCGTAGTGCATCATTCTGCAGTGATGTGTAGTGATGTGCAGAAAATGTGCAGCGATGTGTAATGTGGATTTATGTGCAATGTGTAAAAAGCCTTGGATTAAAAGACTAAAATCAATTTCAACAGCTACATCAAATAAAGGTAAGCGACGACATTTGTTTTTGCACTTATTTTGGGGGCTTTCCTGCGCTACAAAAAACCTGGTTTCTGGGATACAACATCGTTTTCTGGGGCTGGTCGCCAAGGGGTTAACACTGGCGATAGCCAGTGTTAGTAAGAGTCAGCCTTGGGTCTCTGTGTTAAACTCTCAGTTTTACAGTTTAGCTGCAATTCTAAAAGTAACACGAATTAATAAACAAAAACGGAACGTTAAATGTTTAGAGTAAGGGTCTAAAAGTCAAAACATAGAAGGAACACGGACAAGGTTTGACAGTAAGGGTCTAGGTGTAAAATTTTGTAAGAGGCTGGTAAGCATTAGACCCTTACTACCCGGTGGTTAGAAATAAAAACATTTTCACAAAAAACTGGAAATTCTCCCACGTGATGATCCAGTGGTAGTGTAGTATAGGTTTACTGCTGTACTGTATGTTAAAATTATTTTTCGATTTAGTAACACTGCAGGGTATTTGCAGCAGAGAGTATTACTGGTTATCCTCTGCCGTAAGTCTACGAAATATAATAAAAAAATTCTAAAGCATCAAAAGACACAAAATGCCAAACTTCACAAGAAAATTATGTTCTTAAAGTTCCATAACAATATTCTAAGAACAAAGAAAATCTGCTACAATCGTTCATACACACTTTCTGTCCGAATAGAGTAGAACTATAAGCTAACCACTGGGCAGTAAGGGTATAATGCTTACCAGCCTCTTACAAAATTTTACACCTAGACCCTTACTCTAAACATTTAACGTTCCGTTTTTGTTTATTAATATAGTGTATGGACGAATTGTTTATATCTGTACGTTTGTTCATTTGTTTAGTTTTTGGATATGTGGAATGTACCCACTACCAGTTTAATCATACTTATCCTCAAGTAGGTGGCATTTTTACATTACCCCACCAGCTTTCATCTAGTATCTTCATGCCACGGGCTTAGTGCCAACATAAAAGGGGACAGTACGTTTGTGCAATGTCACCACAGCTAATTCAAATAGGAGGCGTAGGTCTCCTCATTTAGTTAGGTAGTAGCAATCATTTTCAGTTACGTAGCCTCAACATAACAATGGCAACAAGCCCGCCAGAGTGGCAAAAAGCCCCCGTACAATCTACCTAAATTTCCAAGTCGTAAAATTATTCTAAAATTAAGTCTCAAGCATCAAGTTCTGTTTTAACATTCCTCCAATATTTTAAAGATGGGTGGAAACAAGCTCTAGTCTCAATCAACACCGTCATCTGAATAGCGGTTTCCTTCGAATCAACGTTGGGCCACATTCATATAAGGCAGTGACACAACGTAGTGTTATTGTGTATAACTCTATGCTGGAGCCTTAATGGGTTAGCTGCAAGGGGCACTGCGGAGAGAAACAGAAGGGCGTCATACTGAAGCCGATGCTGTTAAGAGTGATTTCTTAGACGTAAAACGTCCGATTTTTGTTGTTGGAGAAAACAACGTTATTTTAAGCCTAAGAAATCCGCTCTTCCGTTGTTTTTCCCTCCTTTTTTATGTAGTGCACCTTGTAGTTATGCCCTCCAAAACCCATACTGGTGCCAATATGGCGGCAATGTCACTGCTCTATTGTTTTGAGTCGAGTTTATTTTCCTTTGACGCTAGTGGTTTTACTCTACAACTTTCTACAGTTCTTCAGTAATAAGATGTATAAACTATGTTCAGAGTAGAGTTCCTGGGCAGGATTCACTTTATTTCTCTCAACCAGTATGGCTCATCACTGTGCTGCTACTCCAGCTTTGAAGAGCTCAGTTGGATTAAGGGCCAGTTCGAGTGACCATCGCGGTTGTGGTTCAGGTAGTTTAAATTACCCTATTTTGGTACATTTATTAGCTTTAAAAGTTTTAGAAAATTCCGTTAAAATCTACTGCAGATTCGGATTGAGTTCAAATAGCTGCAAACTAGCAATTAGTAACCATTATTGTGTGCACGGCGTATCTTGAGTCCTGCAAGTATTTTTTTTTGAGCGGCTACATCTCCCTGGATGGGGCGGCTTTAATCGATGGCCGCCATTGTTTTTGTAACCATCTTGGATATCAATAAGGCACTCTGCTACTGAAAACGTACAATCGATTATCTGTGTGTAATCAATATTAGGGTTTATGGATTACTATATCAGATTCTACACTAATTGATTTAATTAAAGATCAGTTTGTGGTGATTGTACAGAATTGAGTAATATTACTTATATTCATTTGAAATTGATTTATATAATCGTAGCTGGACCCGTGCATGCTGCACGGTGATTGAATATCCTGGACTTAGCCTCTCTTTCGTCCTCTTAGGAAAGTAACTGTTGCTTTCAATTTCTCTACCACTCCCTAGCCCTGTCCCTGGTCCCCCAACTGTCCCCCATGCCCCACTGCACGCCTTACAGCAGTGTAGAGTCTGTATAACTCCCCCCCCCTCATTACCACTGATGTTTGATCTTCCCCACCCCTCTCCGAACACTTTGCTACCCCCCGTACCCTACAGCATGCCCTCCGGTGCTCTCTGGCACTTTCAATTTCGTTACCCCTCTACTTGCACACCCGTGCCCATTCCAGGGCCCCCAACCCCCTCTGGCAGTGTAGGGTCTGTATACCTCCCCGTGCTTCCCCCAGAACCCCGGGTGTTTGGTGTTTGGTTATAAATTTAATAATCCCCTCCCCCCCCCCAAAAAAAATCGCCCCTCCTGGCACCTGCCCTCATTCCCCATCTGCTTGATGCCCTCATTCACTAAGCAAATAATGTAATCTCCCCTTCCCCTCTGCTCTTGCCCTTCCCCTCCCCTATTCCCCTCCTCACTTCATCTTTTCCCTTATCTCCCCTCCAACCTCTCCCCTCTCCTCCTCTCCCCTCCTCACTTCATCTTTTCCCTTATCTCCCCTCTCCTCCTCTCCCCTCCTCACTTCATCTTTTCCCTTATCTCCCCTCCAACATCTCCCCTCCAACATCTCCCCTCTCCTCCTCTCCCCTCCTCACTTCATCTTTTCCCTTATCTCCCCTCTCCTCCTCTCCCCTACTCCCCTCCTCACTTCATCTTTTTCCTTATCTCCCCTCCATCATTTCCTCTCTCCTCCTCTCCCCTATTCCCCTCCTCACTTCATCTTTTCCCTTATCTCTCCTCCAACATCTCCCCTCTCCCCCTCTACCACTCATCTTCTCCACTACATTGCCACAACCCTCCCATATTTGTTAGTAGCAATGACATAGCATGCGCACGAAGAGCGGAAAAAACGTTACTTTAAATTATAGCAAAGAAAAAAAAACATTATTTTTTATTGTAGGGCTGCTGCTGATGATATCATTAATTCTTGATGTTGCCTATTATATAGTATACTAGTTATGCCCATGCGCAGCATGCGCACCGGGCACAATTAGGGGACAATTAGGGGAGGGGTGCGCATGCTGCACACCCCTCCCCTACCCACAACCCGCACATCCCTGCTCCCCTTCCCCTGCCGCACCCCGTTGGATCCCGTTCCTGCACTCCCATAGTGAGGGTTCTGAATATCTCTCCGCCTCCCTCTGGCACCTCAGGCGTTTGGTCTTTGGTTTTAAATTTATCAAACCGAAGACTGAACATGTGAATGGTTGCCACATATGCCCTCTCCCCCACAATTACTTCAACCCCCATTCCCACACTCCTGCCCCCTCCCGGATTCCCATACGTGTCCCCCATACACGCTTGACCACCTCCCTCCGCCCCTAAAATATCGCCGCGTGACATTCCCATTTGGTGCAGCCCCGGAAAAGTCGCTGGCGTGTGTTTGACTGAAGGCTAAAAAAAAACCCTATCACTGAGAAATCCAGCATTCAATAAGCAAGTAATCCCATGTTTAAGTTAATCCTTTGAAATAATTCACTTTGGTACCGCGCATTGCCCGCCACACACGCTTGCCCTGTCACCCTCTCCCGCACCTCCCGAAAACGCCGCCCCGTGACATTTCTGCTTTGGTCCAGCCCCGGAAAAGTCGCATGCGTATGTTTGACTGAAGGCTAAATAAAGCCCTGAGAAAACCAGCATTCAGTAAGCAAGTAACCCTATGTTTAAGTTAATCCTTTGAAACAATTTACCTCGGTACCGTGTATGGCGACATTGTTGCAAGCAACGATTGTTGCCGCCCACTTAAAAACAATTCAACTCCTTTCTGGAAGTGAACATTTAGGAAATAAATGCGCCTTTCCATCGTATCAGGCTGCCAATTTCGAAGCCCACTATAAATTAAGAACCAATCGTCGTTTGGTTTAAAAAGTTGTCTGGTTGAGTAGACATGGGTTTTTTTTTTTTTTTTTTTAGCTCAAACGCCGACAATGGCACAGTTCACGCGACTAAAACTTTGTTGGCCGCGTTGGTACCAAAACAATACCAAAAAACGAACCCAAAACCGGTGCGGCAGGTCTGGTAAGTGGCCCTATCTCTTCGAAGACTTTGGAAAAAGTGTTACAACCTGAACTTGTAGTCCAAAGCCGTCAATAGACGGCGACATGGCAGGTTTGGTAAGTGGCGCCATCTGTTCGAATACGTTTGAAAAGTGCCCAACCCGAATTTGAAGGCGAATCCCGTCAACAGATGGCACTACAGGGTGGGGTACTTGATTGTACGACGGAATGGCGTGGCCGGTGACTTGGCCGCATGCTCCCTATTATATATGTAGATTCCAAGCTTATTCTGTCAAGAATTAAACATGGTAACCTTATTTAAATAAATACATTCCTTGTTATTTATAACAAATTAATTTTAGATTCTAGAATTTAAATACTAAGCTTATGAATTTAACAGTACTAAGATTTATCGTCTTACTGCAGGTGCTAACTGTTAATCATTCTAATACATTCTACAATTACAAAATGGCTTCCAAGCTTTTTGAAAGTTTTGATGCTGATTCAGAAACATAGTCTATGTACTGTATGTAGCTAGAATAAAAATGTATTTTGTAGCAAATGATGTAGTAGAAACTAAAAAGCTGGAGTGTAATGGAAGGGCCGTTTAGGCCCGGGTAATGGTTAACATAGGCTCCTCTCTTGTGGCATTTCTTAGATATCGGTCATCAAGAAAAATGTCAATAGGTGCCCGATAGGCCCTCGAAACATAGGCCCCCACAGGAAACCTCCCGTTTTCCCGTACTGCCAGAATAATGCTCCCGCTAAAAAGGTGGCAACTTTATTGTCTAGTGTTAGAATACCTATGTACTGATAAACAGTTTATGTTCTCCAGCAGAACCTAGCGATAAATCTTTGTTGACTTAGCCACATTCATTAAACCTGCAACCTATCCTGGTGCAATAGGTGAACGATGTCATTTTGGAATGAGGGATTAACAACCGGATGAATCTGTTGCTAGCTGTACGTATAGTATCCGCGGCCTATCTTGAGTTCTCCGCAGAACGAACACAGATAATCGATTGTACGTTTTCAGTAGCAGAGTGCCTTGTTGATATCCAAGATGGTTACAAAAACAATGGCGGCCATCGATTAAAGCCACCTCATCCAGAAAGACATAGCCGCTTTCAAAATACTTGCAGGACTTAAGATACACCGCGCACAGAATAAGCGAATTAAAGAGTACCCTATTACAACTTTCTTAAGGAAATTTTGCGAAAAGATGGCATTGCTTTCGAAGGGACCCCAGAAAGATTCGATTGCTAAAGACGATATTACTTTTAATCATGCATGTATAAATTTACACTTGCAGCTGAGTATGCAGAGAAAAAAAAATGTTTTGAATTTAAAGGTAGTCTGAGTAGCTTTAAAGTTAATGCTGAGTCTAGGGTATCTATAAAAGTAAAGCCAAAGGAATCATTGGTTGTTCATAAAGGTGAATAATGTGTTCCACTAGGCCTAGCTAGTGCTGCCGGTAATTTCCAGAAGAAAATAAAAATACCGTTTGAAAGATTTCCCCAAATCTGAACCAGTTTAAGGTGATATAGCTACTAGTTGCAGGAAAGGGCAGTGAGCATTACATAACTCTAATAAAAGTCTTAGAGGCCTTCAGAAAGGGATGAGGATGAGACTGAAGAAAACTCAATGTAAGCTGAATAAGTCCCAACTGAAATATTTAGGTTTTCTTATCGATGAAGACGATATTCACAACCTGCCTGAAGTATCAGATGCAATTAGGAGAAGTCCAGAACCCAGAAATAGTTCTGAACTCAAATATATTTTTGAGATTTCTACAGCAGTATTCAAAATGCGTACCAGATTAAGCTTTCATTTTGGCACCTCTTAACAAATTACCATTGCCAAAAATGTTTTGGTGGTGGACTGAACAATGTTCCACCGTGATAGTGACGAGCATCTATATATCATATCAAAAACCAAAACTGGTAAAAGGGGCCGCCAAGTTCCGAATGGTTCGGCCCTTCAAAGGAGTGATATCAACACACCAAAACATTCTCCAAATTAATCGCACCGACTAATAATTCGAAGGTTAAATGAAAACTAGAACATTGCTACTTTCGGTAGCAATGTTCAAGTTTTCATTTAACGTCCAAAGTAATATTCGGTGCGATTAAGTCGGCGAATGTTTTGATGTGTTGATATTACTCCTTTGAAGGGCCGAACCATTTGAAACTTGGCGGCCCCTTTTACCAGTTTTGGTTTTTGATATGATATCACTGCTTTTTTTTTAAATTGTGTATTAAACTCAACTCCACTACCGTGGTTTTCAACACTTTGCTATACATTTTGCCTGTAGGTCGAACCATTCTCAACTTAGTCACCTGTTTATATGTTTTTGGTTTGGTTTTAATTTTGTTGTGATTTGTTTTATTTAGTTAGTTTTGGTGTGTTCATATCACTCCTTTGAAGGGCCGAACCACTCTCAACTTGGTTGCCTCTTTACCAGTTTTTGGCTTTGTTTATTTTTCTTTGTTTTTACAGTTGGTTTATTTTTCGTGAATTGGACGAGAATACAATTTCTTTGCAACGTTTTTTATATTTATCGTGATACACTAGTGAGTGTCTAAGCACGCACGTCAGTATACACGTTGTCATTGTCCGAACTTTGGCTGTCCAATGAGAGACGATGCCGACAATACTAACAATGGTTATAACAATATTTTCGTAATTACGCGCCCTCCCACGCCATCCCCGTTTCGCCCCCAGGTTTCAAACCATAAAAGGGACGCAGTTCGTATCGTACTGCATCCATTTGTGCAATCTCATAGCTGGAAGCCTTCCCGTTATCTCGGTATCGATGAATAATCACCCTATGGGATTTAACATGGGGATGAGATAGCTAACACATTTACAACGTTATTGAGGGTCAGATTTTGCATTGAAAGCAGCTTAGCAGGCATTCCTACACGAGTTAAATTTTGTCAGGTAGGTCATTGCTCGCGATTTCAACACAATTTAATCTTTTGTACTGCATTATTATTTTTCCCGAAGTACCTGAGATGTGCCCAACTATGCTTCAAGATATAAAACACCGTCGCTATGGCGTCGCGCTACAACGGTTTGCAACCTCGACAATTGAATTGAGGTGATGTTTGTTGTGATGTTTGTTGCCTAACTTGGAGCGACTCACCAGCGTGTGCCTAGATATAATAGGCTTGGGTGGCACTGAGCAAATTCATCATATATGTGTGCGCGCGTGTGTTGCAATGTGTGTAACAATCAGTAACAAACGAACTACTGCTTCCATAATGCTGGCTATTATAGCCGAGTTGAATAGTTTCAAGGTTGTGGCCTGTAACAATTAGCAAGAGGGTGAGCAAGTTCATACTTGCCGCGGTGGCAAAGAAAAACAGCGAGTAAACAGCGAAATAAATAAATAAATAAGAAAAACAGCGAGTGCCCGACAATGTGAACAATCAGTCACAAAACAAACGAAATACTAATTTCATCCTCCATTGAAAGAAGACATATACTTGAAAACAAAACAACAGGGGTTCAAAGGGAGGGGGAGCAGGTATTGGGGGGGGGGGAGAAATGCAGGCCACACAATGGGGAAATGCGGGGGTGCCGGGGGTGTGGGTGGGGAAAGGGGTGACGAGGGAGGTGGCTCAATCTGACCATGCAGTGGGAGAATGTGGGGGAGGGAGGCAGGACCCACGCCATCCCGGGGGGGCGGGAATAGAGAGTGGGGGAGGGTGTCGGTGCCGTTTTCATTTCATTCCGACCAGTAAAGTATTTTGCTTAGGTATTCGGGTACCGGCTAGACCGGCGTATGTTACGCCGGGAGCACAACTAGTAAACTTTATTTTCAGAGGAAAAACAAAATATCTATCGATATCAATACTCAATTTTTTGGGGTTACGAGTTATTGTTCCAACTGCCCTGCGTGAACAGATCTTAACAGAGCTTCTGTTGGACTTGTAGGAAGTGCTTATTAAAGCACTGACTAACTAGGTCGAAGGTTTGGTGGCTTAACAATAGACGTATATTTGGAACGTTTTTGAAAACTTGCACTATATGTCAAAGTGTTAAGCATCACAGCCTACCACACCATGAACTTTAATGGGAACATCCTATAAAGCCCTGAATAGGATTCATGTTGACTTCGCTGGTTCATTGGAAGGTCAAATGTTTATGATATTGATAGTCTCATATTCGAAATACCCATTTGTATTCGACATGAAAGTTAGAACTTCTTCTAAAGTTATTACTAAGTTTAAAGAATTGTTCGCTATGCTTGGTTACTGTAACCGATAACGGATCATAATTACGTCTGGTGAATTTAAACCCTATCAACGAGAATGTGAAATACGTCACTTATTTACCACCTCCTAATTCCCTTTCAGGGTTCGTACACAAGAAACGAAACCATTTTCAAGGCCTTTTCAAGGCTTTTCAAAACCAACTCGAAGCCAATTTCAAGGCAGTTTTGCCAAAAGAATTGTTAAAAATTACCTTAAAATAAATTCAATCTTTTTGCTAGGCTGTACTCTATAATTGAATAAATATCCATTTAAAAGTTATTTATTTTGTCCCCATCGTGGGACAAGTTGCCTTTCCAATACCGCACTTACATGTGAATACAAACGAAGATACGTGGTATCGTTAACAGAAGATAAGCGTTAGGCCGACGAACTATTTTTTATTTATTTATGAATTTAAGCACAAATTCACTGTACTTTATCAAACATAGTACGCCAACAAAATTCAAGGCTATTCAAAGGCTCTTACAAAAAAAAATGCCAATTTTCAAGGCTTTTCAAGTCTTGAATTTTTGGTTTTAAAATTGAGGGCTTTTTAAGGAATTCAAGGCCGTGTACAAACCCTGCCTGCCAGTAATGGTCAAGTAGAATTGTAGGTTAAAAATTTTAAACAAATTTACAAATGCGAAAGCGCGTCTGGTGTTCCTCACGAGCCGTACCTATCTTTAACTCGTTCTACCTTTAAAGTTACCACAAATGCGGCACCATCTAAACTACGTTGATGGATATATGCAAACATGTCTCGATTTACTGCTTCCGGATATATGAAGCCGAGTTGAGGAAATGCAGCGATGTCAAGTCAAAGGCTTATTAATTCATGGCGAACTTGTATACCACAAACACGATGTTGTCTGGTGTTGTGACTTTTGATTCTAGACATATGCCTTTGGGTTACTCGACGCGTAGTTATGAGGTATGCAGCTTACAATAGGCAGTGACACGACGTAGTATTATTGTGTATAACTCTATGGTGGAGCCAGTCACTGGGTTAGCTGCAAGGAGCACTGGAGGGAGAAAGGAAGATCGTCTTATTGAAGCCAATGCTATTAGACTGGATTTCTTAAGCCTATAACGCGGGATTTTTGTTGTTCAGAAAACAACGTTCTTTTAAGCCTAAGAAATCTGCTCTCAAAGCCCTGTCTTGACTAGAAGTACCGTTTATTCGGTTACATTTTAATCTAGTGCACCTTGTAGCTATTACCTCCAAATGGTATCTCGTGGCCAATATGACGTCACTTGACGCTGCTCTATATCAGTTATGACTTCTGGGATATGCAAATCGGGACAAAACACGCTGATAAACTTTGTCCATTAGCGAATCTTTTGCTCAAACCATTTCAGGAGGGGTGAGTAGTCAAAGCATTGCCGTCTCTTGACCAATCAGATCGCATCGTTTCAAATTCAACAACACCATCTGGAGAGAAGAGTTCTTCACTTCCGAAGTCTTTAGTCCCTCAATATTCCGAACACTTGTTCTGTGACGTTGTCTCTATTTTCAAGGCCTACTGTGTAGCCTGTCAGTCTGCTCGAAAGCTCAGGAGGCTTGAGTCAGCAGCGCCACAATTAAGAGGGGGGGGGGGGGGTGAAGGGGGAACGCGCCCCCGGGCCCCAACCCCCAAGGGGGGGGGCCCTAAATTCAATGCAGGGGCCCACATTTTTTATATAAAACTACTATAAAATAAGCTACAACCTTAAACCCAAAATTGTTTAGTCTTTGGGGGCTAAACTAGTCTTGCACCCCACCCCCCACCCCTCCCCCCTTTGAAAAAGGCTAGTTGCGGCACTGTGTGTCAGGAGGATGTAACTATACCACACACAAGCAACTTGTTTCGTATTAATTTTATAAAAAATTAATAAAAAATATGAATGCATTTAGATCGAATGTTTAGTTCTTGGGCAGTCCTAGAAAGTTTTTCTGCTTCGTATGTTTTTAGCAGCCTATAAAAAAAATTCGTAAAAATAGTACAAAAAACCCATGCAAAATCACCTTTCCTTGGTGGACATTCAATAAAAAGATACCAAAGTACCAGACTGCCTCTGGAAGGACGAATTAGGCATGGTGGTTTTGATGGTTCGGGATGGAAAACTCTAATTATTGGGATCCACAGATGGCTACATTGGGAAATAGGTTTTGGTCGTAAATACACACTTATTAACATTTAGCTTTATTCGTACAGCTAACTCTTATTCTCATTTTTTTTAGGAAAACTGGTACATGACGGACCATATGTGATTTTAGACATAATTTTGTGTGTCAATTTTCAAATTTTGATGCATTATTCATGTCAGGTGTGTTGTCTTTTATTTCTGATTAATTTTCCTGAATTGCGATTAGGATGTTGAATGGTATCGAGATAATGATGTCAGATTAATTTTTATCTTTGAATGTTAATGTCACCAAAACATAATCTTGCCCAATTTTGTTTTATTTTTTTAACTGGAACTCTACAATTAGAACATGTGGGGCTAAATCTGAAATGAATCGTATAACAGATTCAAATGTTATCGTGGAGACACAGCCTATGACAGACAAACAGACAGAGCCCCCCCGCCCCCCCGAGGGGGGGGCCCCCCCCCCCAACGGCGGGTAGATTGACCCAGGACTCACCTGCAGGGGGCCTCACTCGACACACTAAGGGAAAAAGTTAAACCGCCATGCTTAGGTTGCCGAATTTGTAATGGCTATTGAGGCTTACCAGGGCATAAACTACAATTTACACACTCCTGGGCTTGCAGACTAGTATGAAAATCTTACTACCCAAAACGTAAGAATAAAAAAATAAATAAGTAGCCTGAGTACAGCATGAATTTCTTTACTGGGAACGAGAGTATGTACCGTTTTTGCTGAGATAATAGTAGTTAGGAGGCGCTATGGGAGGGGAGAAGATCGAGGCTTTATGGCACATCGGCAGCTAGGTCATTAGCGCCAACCCCAGCCACAGTGCAGTGGTCCAGGTTGCCACTGCACCACACTTTACTGATATAGTAAACAAACCCCGAATCTAGATCTTGTCATTCTGTACCTCCTGCAAAAATGGAAAAACTCCGGACAGACTTATCGCCCAATTGACCCACAATGTCTCGCGGAAGGTAGAAACGGCGATGAACGCCATCAAGATGGCGACAATCAACAAACAAATGCCGGTAAGTGGCCGTCGACCCAATGACATTCAGGAGGGACAACTCCCCTCAAAAGGAAACAGTGAGTAAGTCGAGTGTGACCAATGCGTAAACGGGCCAACACAGTGCCTTTAATAGCCCGCAATTTACTGCCATCTTGTCTGTCCCATAAGGTTTGCCAAAAAAGCATGCAACCTCAGACAGAGAGTTGGAAAGGCGTCTGAGGGAACAAGGCTGAGGTCCCTTTTGAGAGGACCAGAAAGGGCGTTTTTCGCTGGCGTATCAGAATGTTCATTCTGAGCTATCCCAACATGGCCCGGGATCCATCAGAAAACCACGGTTTTCTGCTGGCCAGGCCAAGCGGGAATGCAGAGCTTGGACACGTTGTGTCAAGGGGTTCCGAGGGTTCCGAGGGTCCGTACTATGGTAAGTTTTTGCTGAGGTAATATGCAAAGATAATAGGCACTGTTAATATTAACGGTGTTATAACGAAAAAGGATTTTTAGGGGGAGACTCGTGAAGATTCAGGTTGATTCACATAAAAGCAAAAGAATCGAATGTTTGAAATGATTCACTTACATTTATGGCATCTGTAGTATCGTCGTTATTCCTGTTGAATTATTGGACTTAGACAAAATTAAGCAATAAAACAAGCAGTCAACGACTGTTTAATAATCGATCCAAGTGCTTAATTGTGATTTAGTTACCACTTAAATTCTAAAATGGAAGAACGATAAATATTTATGTAAAGTCTTTTTTGTTTGTTTAGACTTCTTTGTAAACAAACAAAAAATATAACAAAAACTCTCTGGAAATTTTATGTAATATACATATTTTTTTTTTGTAAAATACCACAGTGCACACTAGCATTGCTCCGTAGTTGGTATCTGCACTACTGAAGTTGCTAAATGGAAAACAAAAGCCATAGCCAATGCTACTCTGTTTACCTGCGATATCCTCGAACTGCGTCTGCTGTCTCTTCGTTCGTTACCGGAGCTTGGAGCAACGGAGGAGGACTGCCTACGCACAATACCATGTGTGGACAATTGATGGTCTTCGATGTCCTGTAGTGTCCCAAAGTTGTTAGCCTCAGATGTCTCTGGAAGAGCCGAAACTGAACGTGCGGGAGGACATTTTCGAGTCATGAGTTGAGAAAGTGGAGGATGCTCCGAGGTGCGGCTTGTTCGGCTGTCTTGTCGACTGTAGAGGGCCGATGAAGTATTGAGAGTGTTGTCTCCAGGTTTCTTTGACATTGATGCACCTTTTGGAGACTGCAGGAAAACAAATCGGAGTTCAGTCATTGGCTCAAAAAGGTAAAAACAGAGTAAATAAATAAAACCGAGTACAGAAAACCTAGTCGTCTTAGTTGACTTTTTGTATCAATGGTTTTCTACCATTAATTAAAAAAACGTCCGTGATGAATGTGCTTTTAGGTGTCGTTTTACGTATCAGTGCATTTACTTGTGTATAATTTCACTGCATTATAATGTCTGATTAATTATGTCTGATAAATTTTGATAGTAGAGAATAAAAATCCCTGAAACCCCTTGCCCTAATTTCGTCCTAAAGCCATAAATAGGCACAGAATGCATGTGGAAAATTTGAATTGGATCGGAGTACCATAATGATTAACAGGCATAAACGATCGTTATGACAGCCAATCCTAACGCAGAAAAAAAAAATTAAACGAATAGTAATGAAAAAGCACGAGCATCACGGTCGCATTGAGAAAGGGTGACCATGTTCATTCTTTCCACGGAAGTAATGAAAAAGGGGGTGAGTGGTTGGGAATGGGAAAGAATAGCAAACGCAGCAAATTAAGGTAATAGCAGTGAAAAATGGTGAACATGTTCATTCTTAGCAAGGCAGCAATGAAAAAGGATGAGTGGTCGGCAATGTGAAGGGTGATGTCGATTACGAAGCACCAATCAGTCACAAACAAAATATTACGGTATCTAGCGCAGGGGAGGGAGTTTTCATCCCGCACTTGTTTCCATCTGATTGTACTTACGAAAACTTTTTAAACCATCATCCGAATCATTCCATATTATGCATTCTATACCCGATTTGTGGATTTAGGACGAAATTGGGGCAAGGCGTTTTGAGGATTTTTACTGTCAGCTATCAAAATTAATCAGACATTATATTCTACAGAAATAATACAGAAAGTTTCATCCCCGAAAATTACACAGAAGTCACCTGAATGTACCAAACCAACCAAGCACCAATCCAACTCCAACTGACTGGTTATAAAACAGCGAGATATTTCATTCACCCCTCTGAGAAACCATATGTGTACTTGGCCACTTTGGTACCAGTTCTTTTGTAGTCCTTGTAAGTTTACTTACCGGGGTTCCATTGACGATAAGCCGCTTTCCAGTGACTGCTATTATATTGTCTGGTAACGAGTTACCACCTAACAGGTCACGGACAGGAACCAAGTGGACACTTGTTGGTCGAAATGTGAATTTGGTCAAAGCAAGAGTGTTGTATTCTAGCTGCCTTTCGATTTCGTCTGCTCTTTCTGATAATTGTACAGATAGTCTATAAATGGGAGTAAAACATCGGAATTATAAGTTGCAAATGAAGGCTATGGGAGTAAAACATACGAATTATGTGTTGCAAAGACAGGCAGTAAGCTAAATGGTAGTAAAACGTGATAAGAATTCTGTATTGAATAGGCAGTGAATGGGTTTAAGTGATAAGAATTTCGTGTTGCAAAGATAGGCAGTAAATGGGAGTAAAACAAGAATTATGTGTTGCAAAGATAGGGTGTAAATGGGAGAAAAATCATATCAATCACAAGAACTATTATAAACCTATAAGAATTCTTACGATTTTCTACGATTTACAGCAAGTGTGGGCTGTAAGTGGGGACATCACAGGAATTAGGTATGTTGGTAATAGGCAGTTAATGGGAGCAAAACATACAATTGATATGTTGCAAACTAGACTATAATTGTGAGTCTATTATAATACGTTGCAATATATGTTGCAAAGATAGGTGGGAGTCAAAAATAATGATAGTGAATGTGTTGTAAAGATAGGCTGTAAAGGGAAGTAAAATAGTCCAAATATTATTAACTCTGCATTCCTTGCTGATGTTTGGTCTTTTGCATGATGAATGTCGATGTTTCGCCCAATTATGTTTCTTCAGTAATATTTTTGTGCACATTTCACACTTTGTTTCTTTGCATCTGTGCCACATAGGAAGCCATACCCTGGTAACCGAAGGCGTGCTTCACGTCGTGTGCCTTGGTAGTTTTATCATGTCGGTCTGGTCATGGCGGACTGTAATATATATACCAAATGCCGAAGCC
>JAHWFP010064985.1:0-10394 GCA_023313725.1 Lithobius niger
CCGTTTGGCTTGACGCACCATAAGTTTACTTTCAAAGCTACGAGGTTAAGTTAAAATTAAACTATAAATTTTGACGTGTAAGTCCAAAAGATAAAATTTCAATCTAAACTAAGTTACATACGAACCACTACCTTTGCCCGGCATGGCAACAATCGGACCGCGGCATCTCCACTCCCGACCGGCGTAGCGACCTCTAGCTTTGAGAATCCTGAGCTGTGCTAACGAAACTCTCCTGCGTCTGGGTTTTTATGCCTTCTGCTTGGCAGGCAGGTAGAGGGTTAGTGCGGCCCTGTAGGAGAGCGACGGAGGGGGTGAGTGGGGAAGAGGTGGACACTTGGAGGAGGAGAGACTGACCCAAACCGGCCGAGCTGTCGCTACCGGAAGTCGGCCATGACAGCGCGGACGGGCAGGGTAGCGAGGCTTCTCTCTGTGCGTTGGGTGCTGACTCCGTGTGTTTACGGCTACGGTATTGAAGGAGCTGAGTCAACAAAGGATTTTTAAAGGCTTTTGTAAACAATTAAAGGCCTGGCATGGAAGTGCAGTGAGTTTAAAACTCATAAACAACGTGAATTTAGGCCTATAAAAATAAACTACGATGTTATGCATCGCAACTATTGAAGGAGGGGGGGGGGAACGAAGAGTATAGCTCAGAATAAATATTCAACTTTGGGAAACGGATTGCTATATACAAGGCATGATTTAATTGAAGAAAAGCTAGTTTGTTTTCGTTTTAGAGGTTTGCTATGGTCGGAGTTGGGATGGAGATGTCTATAAAAAATAGACATAAAAATTCATACACTGGGTCCGTAAAAATAAACAAACATAAAAGTTTGAGCTCCGGTAGGGTTCATGGCAAGAAGTTAAGTTTACCAAAATACAGTAAGTGCACAAATCAAAAGATTAAATGTTCCAGCTAGTCTTTAAAGGGCTATATCGCAGTTTAGGTTAGTTTTTAAACTGGTTTGAACGTCGGACATTTTTCATAAATAAGCAAAGTCGTCACCTGTTACAAATAAAAAATATCGTGTGTTGTCAACATCTAAAACAGAACTAAGCTGGAAAGTGTTTCGGCTTTATGCCTAAGAGAAAAATATACATTATTTACATTTTAAAGTGAAATCGCCATAAAGACGATTGTTCTTCTGGTGTGGAAGAATACTGCCCTCAGGTTTTTTCTTCGGTGGTGTTAGGTGTCCTCACCACGAGTGTCTGATACGAAACCGCGTTTACAGGTTAGTCCTGCTTTTATCCTTAATTTGCTTGATTTTGACGAAATTGTGTGCCTTTTTTTTTGTAAAACTACGTCAAACATGTGTTGAAATGAAGCGATCTGTTTTATGTTTGCCCCATAAATAGAAATTACGCGAAAGTATAAGTGAAAAAAAAAACACATACAAGTTTTTAACCAACCTGTACGTATGTTTGTTATCCAAGTAATCCGATTGACATTGTCGGGTTATTTATCCGTTTGTTAGAATGATGCACACACGTACACTTACATTAATCCAAATGAGCTTGGCTTGTTGATGTTTCAACGCTAATATTATCCATAGTTTCTACTGTAATGGCGGACGCTACGACGGCCGAGGTGCTTGTAACGCCCCCGGTTTCCTGGTAGGCACGTAGTTTCAATTTAAGGTTCAGCGGTGATTATAACGACTTTTACGGCATAAACACAGCATGAGCTACTGTCCCAGCATGGGGGATGGAGCGTCGGGTCCTAATTAAAGGGGCCTAACCTTAATACGATTGGTATTTACTGCCACCAATGGTGGAATTTAACCGTTTACCAAGAGCTACATAAGATGGGCTACATATTTATTTTACACTTCAAAACTTTAATTTCAAAACTCCTGGTTTTATTTTAACAACAGTGAATGGAAAGCGCACTTTACATTTTAGTTTGCACAAAAGCTTTTGAAATAAATTATTTAAAAGCAACAAGTTTGAATTTACAATCTAGTAATTCATACGTTCAAACAAAACGACACTTGTGTTTTGAATGTACAATTAAATTTTCGAGTAGAACAAGCAATACAGAGTGCTCACTTAAGACACCCGCAAGACTGAACAGCCTCTGCTGGTTGCAGTCTATCAAACAGTATGTTTCAGAGCGCACGTTGATCAACCGTTTAACAGTTTTGTTTCTAAGTGATGACCTCCCAGAGTTGCTGTTGATAAGCCAACTCCTCAAATTATAAAAGCCTCGGCTACTTATAAAGTACGTCTGGAGTGAATGATTCAATGAATCCCACACAAAGATCAAACCGTCCGTTGTTTAGATTAAAGTTACATTTAAAATAAACAAGAAAAAGTTTTGGTTTTTAGTAAGAGAACCACTCTGACGTTATGGGGGTGGGGGACCAAAAATGCCGATAATGGCGTCACCACCCATAATTTCTCTAGCTAGAAGTTATGTTTAAACTTTTAAACTATGAATTTAGGCTTGGGGGTCCTAAATTTAACGTTCAAAAGCTACTATAAACATACGAACCACTACCATTTTGCCCGGCATGGCATTCTACGGACGTGACATCTTCACTCCCAACTGGCGTGACCCTTCTAGCTTGAGAGATCTGTGAGCTGTGCTAAGGAACTCCCTTGCAGGTTGGTTTTATAGCTGCTGCCTGGCAGCAGGGAGGAGGGCAAAGGCGGACCTGTAGGAGAGCGACGGGGGGAGGGGGGGGGTAGAGCGGGGTAGAGGGATGCTCTTGGAGGGGAGGAGAGACTGATCCAAACCGGCCGAGCTGTCACACCGGAAGTTGGCATGACGGTGCGGACGAGCAGGGTAGCTGGGCGATCTAAGTGTCGGCCAAGTTAAGTTTAACTCAAGTGAACTTGGGAAAAAGGCCTTGCATTGGAATATTGATTATGTAATAAATATTTACATGATTGCTTTGGGGAAAAGACTCAAGTTAAAGCTTAGTACTTGGGCTTGGGTAATGCATAAAGCATTACTATTACATTTAATAAGCTTTAACTGAAAACTGCAGTGTTACACACCACAACTAGGTTGGGGGGGGGGGCGGAGTTTATGCACAGTTTGACTTTGGATGGCTATGGAAACAGATCTTTATAAGAGTATTGTTTTTAATAGAAGGACAAGCTAGTTTTGCATTCGGAAGGTCACAGTCGGAGTTTGATGGAGATTTAAAGCAAACATGTATACACTAAAATTCGTGTCCGTTAGAATGCCGATGTTGAATTATTTTGGACTAATGGTAGCGTTTCTGGGGGTAAAAAGAGTATATAAAAAGATTAAATAAATGAGTAATCTAGCTTAGTTGAATGCTATAACGCATGAAGTTAATTTGGATGCTTAACTTGAAAGTTAAGGTACAATTTTTGATCTTAGTGGAAATAAGATCATGAGGCTTGCGGCCGACAAACATAATAAAAAATATCACACTTAAAAATGGTTGTCAGTATCCACATGTATGTGAGGTTAAGTACCAAAGGTAGCCCCTCCTAATCTACAACTAAGCTAGTGTTTGTGGGCTTTTTGCCCTAAAAGAATAATAAAAGTAAATTGCAAATATACATCGAGTTACGATAATAGCGGCCGGAAATGATGAGCGCTGTGGTTAGTTTTGTGAGATTTTCATATGTCGATTGTAAAATTTCTGGATGGAATTTTACAATTTGGGCTTCCTCAAGAGGTAGATATTGTTCCAGGCTATTAAATGGTGAAGAGTTTGGCCGTTTTAGTCCATTATAAAAAAAAAAAACGGCGGAGGGGGGAACACCGAGGTCTTTTTGCGTTTTTGGTGCGCTCAAGAAAAAAAAAATTGTTCATTTGCAAAACGAAGGTTTCTTTATGCTGCAAAGTACAATACCTGTCAATTTTTGCATTGTCGTCTTGACGATGCTGTCCTTGCCTTGAGACTTGAGTTCACGACGGCCGCCTCAGCCACCCGATTGCACGTGCGCGATCCTCCCTATAAGAATGGAAACCCCAGTGGGTTTGCCATCTCTTTGTCTCAAGCAGCCGTCGCGGCTGCTGTCTGCTTCTCCTGCCTTGGAACCCTCTTCGTCCCGTCTACGGGCCCGTGCCGGGCCCCTCCGTCCTCCATCGGCTGACTACCTACGTTCCACCATGCGACACTCCCTGTCGCTTTTGTCTAGAAGACGCTCCTGGGTTGTCTGGTGCACCTCGTGACCATCCAGCCCTGTACTGAAGTCACCGTGGCTTCCTTCCCGTCGTCTCCCGGGATCGCTTCACTCCTGAACGGCATCCTCCTCACGTCCCAGCCGGCACGACAGCGCCTTGCTGCCTTCTGTCGTAGCGATGGATTGAAGTCATCGTGGCTCCCTTCCCGTTGTCTCCCGGGACCGCTCCACTCTTAATCGGCATCCTCCTTTTGTCACAGTCGACACGACAGTGCTGCTGCCCCTGTCGTACGGTGGATTGAAGTCATCGTGGCTCCCTTCCCGTTGTCTCCCGGGATCGCTCCACTCTAGAATGGCATTCTCCTTTTGTCACAGTCGACACGACAGTGCTGCTGCCCCTGTCGTACGGTGAATTAAAGTCATCGTGGCTCCCTTCCCGTTGTTTCCGGGATCGCTTCACTCCAGAATGGCATCCTCCTCCTGTCACAGCCGACATGACAGTGCTCTGCTGCCCTGTTGCCTCCTGGCTTAAAAACCCCATCGACCATTCGTCAGCAGCACCTTCCATCACCACATCCGAGGGTAACCCCTCCCCCCAAGAATCGCCAATGAAGCAATCTGAGCCAATTCCATCTTTTTCTCCGGGACTCGATACCCCATCCTCACCCCTCGGGGATGCTCCCTGCACAATCAACTCACCAATCGACATCGATCCGGTCATCCCTGTGACACCTTGTTCCCCTCGGAAGCCATCCGAACTAAGGGAATCTACCACCACCGACCCATTGGACGTTACTGAAAGTGAACCTGCCATTCAGAGTTCGCCCCCCCCCCCCCAGGGGGGAGGGCACTGCCCCGAAAGTCGGCCACGTAAAATTTTTTACCACTATGAAGCACAAACTTCACCTTAACGAGAGGGCCAAACTCCAGTTCATCAAAAATTATGAAAAAATTAAACCCCACCTGGATTCTGTCCAAGACCATATTGACCAACTTTCTTCCCAAGTAACCTTTCTCAAGGCCGAAAATTTACATCTTCTACACTCTTCGGCCCTGCATTCCCTGGATTCCCAACGTGCCACCCGTCAATCCTCCCCACCTCCCCATTCGGGCCGTTGCGAGCCTCTCAACTTTGCCCCGTGGGTCCTGGTTGGGATCTCCCTGGGAAAAAACAACAAGCCGTCCTACAAGCAACCCAATCGGCTCCGACACCCATTGTTGGACCTCCGCCCATCGGACCCCAGACTTCCGGTCTCAGCTTTCCCTTCAAGGCCCGTTGTCGCAACCCCCCACTACGGGCCCCTCAAAAACACTACCTCATCCTCCAACTCGGATTTCGACTCTTCGGACCTCTCCCTCCACATTAACCTTTCTGAAGCGTGGGACTCCTTAACGACCAACTTTTCGGACCTTCCAATGCACTCTTTCTCACTTTGGCAATTCGACGACGCCAACTCCTTTACGCCCATGCACTCCCTCATGACCCAAATTTCCAACCATAAGACTTCGGATCTACCCTGCGACATCTGCCGTCACAAGGCCAAGGGGTGCCATTTTGAGATCCACAACACCTCAGTCTAACCAATATCATCCGTCTCGGCCTTGGGTTCCTCATCACTTGAAAAATCCTTCAAAAAAAAAAAATCGTAACTTTCCACCTCCCAAAGGCCGCTCTCAAATTTTGTATTTTTCGGAACAAAAAAAAAAAAAATTATTTTCTGCATCAACCCTCAGTGCTTCCCTTCACCATTTTGAATTTGTGCCCCTTGATCATACCTACACCCACTCTTCAGCCATTCCAAAAAAAAAAAAAAAAAAACAGGAAGAGGGAAGAAATTCCAAGATCTACTCTGCTGCCAACCCAGGACCGAATCCAGGAATGTCACCACCAATAGAACAGGTAACACATTTATCCCTTTTCTTACTCACATGTTCCCTTTTTTATTCCTCAAAAAAAAAAAAAAAAAAAAACCTTGGACCACTTGGAGAGGAAACTGTCTCGCTTTGGCTACGGAAACAACCTCAATCAAACCGTTTCCAAACGAGACCCCAACGCCAGCCTCAGCACCCCAGCGTACTCAGCCAAAAGGTGCCCGCCACCTAATTTGACGAGGTCAGCCTGTCAATGCATAAATTGACAGGTATTGTACTTTGCAGCATAAAGAAAGAACATTTTGCCGGCCCCCAGCCAGGCCGGCTAAAAATGGTTTCTTTTGCTGAAAAGTACAATACCTTCAGGCCCACCCTGCCTCCCCTCAGGTGTCACCTTTTGACGTAACTTGAGACAAAGAGATGGCAAACCCACTGGGGTTTCCAATCTTATAGGGAGGATCGCGCACATGCGATCGGGTGGCTGAGGCGGCCGTCGTGAACTCAAGTCTCAAGGCAAGGACAGCATCGTCGAGACAACAATGCAAAAATTGACAGGTATTGAACTTTTCAGCAAAAGAAACCATTTTTAGCCGGCCTGGCTGGGGGCCAGCAAAATGTTCTTTTTCCGACAGCCTGCCTTTACACTACTATTTCGGACAGGAACGCCTTCTTTGTAGTAGGCACCGGAAAGAAAACGCGCTCGCCTTACTCCTAAGCTCATAGAATTTCAAATGTGTTGTGGAGGTATTCGCCAAACCGTCTCTTCTGCGATACACAAAGAAACCACATTGCTAGGGGGTCGTCAGCCAATCTCAAGCTAGATGCTTGACGAACAAAGAAGAGCCCCTGCCAAACTAACCGCTTTTACGTTCAAATTTCTACGGTTTAAAAAAAAAAGAGGGAAAAGTTGGCGCCGTTCGTTTGTGACCACGGGTCAGTAATTCTGTAATACGCGCAAATATTGTGTAACGGTTGGTAGTGTAATAAGAGTTTTTAAGGATAAAGATACATTTTTTTTAAACATACAATTCCACTACAAATCAGATAATTCGTAAAAAAAAATAAAAAAAAAAAAACAACCCGTCGTTCTGACATTTACAGGACAACAAAAAAATTATAAGCTTACTGTTTGAACGAAAGAATAATGCCTACAAGGTTTTAATACATTTTAGTACGGATTCAAATTTGCATAATTTATAAGCCTTGTAAATATAAATCACCGAAAGACTATTGATTGCCTCACATCATTCTTTGTATAGTGCCTTAATTAATGCACCTCTTACTTCGTCTAGAATAGATTCAACTTTTCTATGTGTTAATGAAGTAATGCGTTACGAAAATGCTTTTGTTGATGAAGTGAGTTTAATGTTACAAAATAATAATAATAATAATTGGCGGAGCGAGCGTTTAAGCTTAGCTTAGCTTAGCTTATAGCGGACACCAAATTGCAAAATGTTGGTTGGATGGATGGATGTACTTTTGTTGTCTAGGTGAAACCCACACGAAAAGTTGGAGCTAGGATTTGCCGTAAATCGAGCAATTATTACCGAAGAATTTAAAAATTTTCGAGTTTATTTCTAACACTCACCATTGTAAATTTGGAATCCTGAATACTTAATCGTACAGCTGTTAAGCTACAAATCATGCTAAAAGCTTGCTTGACATTTCAATCCGCTCCGATAGGGTCAACCCTGTTTCATAGTTTCAAACGTTACTGCATGCAAACTGACATACGTTTCCTCTATTCGCAGCACAAATGTTACGATTTCCGCAAAAGTAAAAACGGACACTACTTCGACAACTGGCCTGAAGTGAGTTTTGACGTCATAACCAACTCGGTTTATTAAAGATATATCATGTTGGGAAGACTGTATTATTGCCTGGCAACAAGAAGCATCACAGGCAAGCTATACCCAAATTCAGCTACGCAAAAACTCACAAACCCGCAGGAAAGAAGCTAGGAATGAGATATATCCGAATTTTTTATTTTATTTGTGAGGTTGTTTATTTTCTTACTGGTTTGTATATTTGAGTTTGGCTGTAACATGGATAGAAGGAAGACTTTCTTGTTTTAAGGGCCTTCTTTTATCATAATTCTGACTTTCGGCTTGCAGTTTTAAGCTCTTTCATGCTTTCTGAACAATCCATTTTCGTGCAGTGTGAAGATAACGTGAATGCAAATGACGAAAAACTCGGAGTGAATCCTTTGTCGTCTGAAACCTGTTAGGATCGTCAATGCACTGGACTGAGTTACATTTTAAATTCTCCATCGGTTACCTGTTATTTTAATTTTAACACGCACACAAAAATCCATCATAATGTTGTTCTGAGCTTTTATCCAGAATACATCCCATAACAGCTGAATTTTGTTATTAGTGTTTGGAACGCTTAGATCGCAACAGCGTGAAAAAAAAACACAAGTTCATGCAAAGTTAAACCTTTGGTTTTACAGGTAGGCCTACATGCTTGTGCTTTAAATTATTTTGGTTCACTCGCTAAAAATCATATTTTTCAAATTGTGTCGATTATGGCATTCCAATATATCATTTTAACCGGCTAGAAAAGAGTTATTTAATGGAGCAAATTTCAAGGTGCTGACTCAAAACCACTAATAAGTTATTTTTGCAAAAAAAGAAAACTAAAAAAAAATAATTTACTTATTTGCCAAATGTAACATACATTATTATTATTTTTTTACTGGCAACATCTTGAAGCTCTATTACCTGTCCAATACAAGCTTACAGCGGTATCCTCAAATATCTCTGCCATTGAGTAAGTAATGAATGTTAAAAGAAATGTATTTAGTGCATGCAATAAACTAGATACAGATTTTTTTGGGGGTTTTATTTACGCTATTTACAACATAAAAATGTCAATTTTTTCTAACTTACGATTTTCTTTGGTCCATATTATTCAGTCTCTATAGTTCACAAAACATAAAGTCTTCATTTCACAGTTCACAAAACGAAAAAAGTTTTTTTCGTATAAATAATCCAATATAAGCCACAACACTAATAACAAGCTAATATGTTAATGTGAAAAAAAGAAAAGCACTTCACTGTAATTAGTCTGGAATAATTCTATAGATTTACTGCACTTTTTTTTTTTGCGCGTTTGTTTGTTCGTTTGTTTCTTGCAAGCGTTGTAATTTTCAATCGCTTCAACACTGCACGTTATCTCCTCCGAAAATTCGCAAAGTTTTTTTCCAAGATTCAGTGTTCAAGTGAATCCCTTTCACTGGTTTTACAGATTCCCGCAAACCATTTGTATCAGACTGAAGGAGAGATATCGTCACTTCACAAGTTGGAGAATAATCACGACTGACGACAATGCGTTTATTGTAAGAAATGTCGGAACGATGCTGAAAGACCTCTCCGGAAATGTACTCGGGGTACGAAGTTGGCTCCAAAATTTCAGCTTCCATGGAGTGCTTAGGGATTGGTGGTCTGAAACCTCCTGGTCTATAGCATCCTGCTACCAACGCCATCGTCCTTGGAAAACACACTTTTCGCCACTCTTCAGCTGTGAAGTTTAAACCCGTGCGCAAAGGTATCCACTGCAAAAAAATTTAACTACGTAAACATTCTGATACCAACGAACACGGCACCTCTGAACGACTGTACATTCACAAAAATGTTGGTAGAACCGATAACCACGAATTTGGAGAGATCTGGTTGATACTGTTTGGCTGCACTCATAACGTATATAAAATCCTTCGACCGTTTCAAATCATCAAGTTCAATACAGTGGTAAACGTTATACAACGTTTCGCGGGTTTTTACTTCCTATTTTTCTTAGGAGCATCGGGAACTTGCAAACATCTGTCACGGCGTCGGCATTCATTATTCGTAGTAATTGATGAATCGAAGTCTTTATCACTGCATGTTAAATCCAACGCTTCTGGGATACCTGTTTGCACAGTCTCGTTGTTTGCTACTTCCAAAGTGTCATCATAATTAACGTTGGGTATACGCCAAGTATCAACAGTAAGGGTTTTATCATACTCTTTGGTCTGCGAAGTTACACAGTTACTGTTAAAAACATTTTAAAGGCCTTCCATTTTGAATCCTGGTTGAGACCGGTGGCAAACGAAGGCGAAACGTGCCATTCGCCCCCTCAAAAAGTTGGTTTCTCGTGACATGCGAAGTTGAAACGGAACGGTGGTTTATCCAAAATGAGCGGCGCCAAAACGGACCGTCACACCATACACCGCATCGTCACACACACAAAATATACAGTCTATACCCACGCAGTCCTTTTCTATGCAATCTCTGATTGATCGCTCATTGCATTAACAAGAAATCCAAAACTTTGGTCCATCACTAGTAATTGCCAAAACACGCGTGACAGTGTAGTGGTACACCATTTTCTTTTTTCATTTGGCTCCAGTTGTTTTTCTTTTTTTCTGAGAG
>JAHWFP010064986.1:1704-15498 GCA_023313725.1 Lithobius niger
TTACACTTTTTAGGTGTATTAACAAAAGTTAAAATATTCACACGAAAAGTGTGACAAAGTCCACATTGAATATAACACTGCAATTTCATGTGGCCAATTTTTGTTAGGCTACTCAATACAAAGTACTTGTTTTACTAGCGTTTTATAATTACCTTTATTATTATTATTTGTAATTTTAAATTAGTTTTAAATTAAAACTAATGTCGAACCAATAAAACTTACGTGAGTCTTTCTGTTACGGATTTTTAAAAAATCTGAAAGTCAGAGGCCATTAAAAATATCCCACCCTACCCTAAGCGAACCAGTCCGCCACTGTGAAAACAGGACATCATTCGCTTTGCTCACTCGTTCAATAAGAAACAACACCACAAATACGCGTAATAAAATACTGTAATATATCGCACCCGAAAAGCAGCGAGGATGGCGCAGTAATTAACAGCAAAAGTCTTATACGAGCATCGCATTCATTGTACCGTCCAGATTCAATCATACAAATTCGGTGTACCATCCAGATCACCGCAAAGGTAAGTGATGACTCACTTTGTGTTGTTCTGCGCCATAAGAGGGGAGCCATCTCGACGTACACGATAGCTTCTAACCGACCGCAATGTTGAAGAGCTGACTTGCCGAAATGCGCAGTTACACGCCGCAATTTTTCGTATGATCGGCGTTGAGCGCATACGTTTACGCGACGGAAAGGCTGACGTCAGCCACTGATCGTATACTATTTGACGACGGTTTTTCGCTCAGAGACCTTTTTAGAGGTTAGCGAACTAAAACCTCCCTAACTAAATTAACTACAGCATAATACCTTGTGTACTGGCGCACTGCAAGTCACCCACCCGCATACTTGAATTTCGTCGGATCAGAATTAAACAAATGTATCTGGTTTGTGAGGAGATGTCGCTGACGTAAATCGGCTACCCCCGTTTTTTGGCCACAACCGCATTAATTCGACGTGTGACACGTCGAATTAAAAACGCTGAAGCGTATACACAAGAAAAAGACATGTAAGCTATCAGCGTCTGACCAATATGCATTACACTAGCCTCATTTTCTAACCCATGAATCAGTACTAGGCTACGATGATCCTAAAAAAGACTGTTTTAAAGCAACATCCGGCCTGCCTTATAACAGCCACGCACAGTCATGTTTCCGCGTGCTGCCGTCATTACTACGCCGAATCTCGTGACGGAAGCACGAGGAAACATGACTGTGCGTGGCTGTTATAAGGCAGGCCGGATGTTGCTTTAAAACGCCGAATCTCGTAATACTACGTCACTTTCGCCCTCGTCTTCTCGTGATCACGTGAACGACGTCTGCCCTAGCAGACGAATTGCGGGTCACGTGACAGCAATGACGAAAACTGTGTCGCTACAACCGGAAACAATGAAACGTCATGGTTATTGTATGCGCACAAAGGATCATATACGTGCCGGACGCAGTAAATATAATTATCACTATTCAACAGAAAATCTCGTATACGCCATATTTTAAAACAGATTTTTAGGAAGGGAAAGACTAACGGTAAGTAAATAAAACTTTGGGGCGTTCTTGATGTGGACGATCGAGAAAAATGGCGCTGGGAGGAATGGAATTTTAACTGTTTTTCTTCATAATTTTATCTAGCTAAAGGACGAAAAGGGCGGGGAGGTGGGGGGGGGGGGTAATTGCCCCAATGTATGGATGCCCTCGTTACAGAAGGCCACTCGGCGATCTGCAAATTTATTTACAAGTCTTTAAAGCAATTCGTTTATCAGTCTTTAAAACATGAATTTGACATTTCATTTTTCACCGAAATGGGAAGGAAACCGGAAAGCAGAAAGCAATTTTGCAATGCAAAAACGGCCTTAGCATTAACCTTAACTACACGTCGTTTAGAATCATAAAAATCTAAAACTGGAAACGCGCTCCGAGCACAAATGGCTGGAATGTAGAATGTAGCTGGCCGCTATGGCCACGCACAAACAACGCTGACGTCAGTGTCGCCTGCCGCTTGTATTTGAGTCATAAAAGCTCATTTGATTTATACTATGAGTTACGCACTTCGCTACCGTAAAATTAGATTCAAACCCTCAATGCTTGCTTTTTTGGAATTCGCCGCCGTGACTCGGGGTTTGGGAGTGTAAAATATAGTTAGCGTCGCTCAACACCAGTGACTGATCTACGGTTTAAAGCCCTAACCAGACTGGCTGCTCGCGGCTGCACGGAGTCGCAGTATGGTGTAAAAAAGACTTCAATATCGGTCCTTAACGCAACACCAACCATACGATTGCAGCAATGTTGACCTTGTAGGCACGTAGTCACGCATAGCTTCGCACGAAATTTTCTTCTGTCTGTAGAGGCCTTAAACCGCGACTGCGCGACGCTGTAACACTCGAGATATTTAATTGACAGGCTGGCTGGGTTTACCATTTTACTATCACGCTTTACAATTTTTTGGGAAACTGCCTTACAGTTTCGATACGGCAATCTATTGGCACAAATTATTTCCATTTTCACAGCCTTTGATTTCAAGAATTACGATTACAAATTAATTATCGGTAAAGGATCATAATTTAGAATTGGGTAGAGAGAGAGAGAAACAGCCGCACCCACAGATTAGAGAACAACCGCCCCTAATCTGTGGCCGCACCGTCGCTGATCCGGTTATCATAAGGCCTTACCATGGACAATGATGAACTTGGACCATGATCAGTAAACTATCTGGCCCGACCCATAACATTATTGGGGGGGACAAAATGGCCACCACTTGTGGCCCATTTCATTTCTTCGAGGTCAGTTCGGAAATTGGCCAAGCAAATAGCATCGGTGAATTTTTGCACAGTGAGTCCCGCTATCTAAATAGCGGCAACGAACTAAGCTTTTAGTCTTCAACCCCACTTACGAACTATTTTGAGAAGGTGGGGCTTCAGCGCTGAGTTGTTCGATGAGTTTATGAAAGGGCTCATTGATGGCCTTCATCGGGACCTCCCTCCTCAAGTTGCAGACTTCTTGTCGCTTTACGATAGCCACCATACGACGTGGCGACGAACTACAGTGCCGCGACGCTTGCACAGCCGGCGTGTGGTCTGGCGTTCTACACAGACCGACTTAGTCGGCTATACGGCATTATACGTTAGACATAAAGCTAATGAGAAGGCAGCACAACGCATTTATTGCGAGCGTCTTAAAATGTGTATTCACGCTGGGGACATACCTTGAAAGAGTGATAGCGAATACAGAAAAAAATAGCGAACATTTTTATTGAGAATTCATCTTTTCGTGAACACATCTGAGTCCAAAGTCAATTGTTAAACAATGACCAGAGGAAGCCCGCGGGTTGGATGCACCGTCCGTTTGCAACACTGCTACGGTTTGGTTGCTCATGTGTACGTCCATGTTTCACCGAATTAAGTTTATTCAATCAAATTTTTGCGCACGCTGGCTAACAAACGGCTGATTTTCGTTCGCTTCGCTCACTCAATCAGCGCATCCTGTACTCAAATCTTCCCCCTGCTCCAACGCTAATGATCCCCCGTTTCTAAGTAGCCCTCTTTCTAACGATCAGTTCTATTGTCTTCACGACCACGAAGCCAAATTTCGCCGTCTTCAATTCTATTATTTTCTTCCAAGTTCATGTTTACGCTGGCTTTGTCATTTTTTTTTGTCTGGGAGAAAGGCAGAAAATCAATCACCGACATTGCCTTGTTAGTGTTTGTTTTAATTTACTGCGGTATTATTATTTTTGCCAACCACTTTGTAAGGTAGCAGTGATAAGCATTTTGCACCGCAAGTTTAAAGTGATTGTTAAAGCGAGTGTTAGCTTCTTAATGGTTCTTAAAGGTACATTCTGCCTGCCTTATAACTGCCACGCGCAGGACGCCATCCGCGCATGGTACCATCGCACCGTTTCGCGAGACGCTGCGTAGTAGTACAAGGCCAACTAAGATGGTAGCTGCTTTCCTCGCAGCGAGGAAGGCAACTGCTATCTCAGCTGGCCTTGAGCGTAATACCCGAAACAGCATGAACACAAAAATTGTGTCGTCGCAAACCGGAAAGATTTTCGTATTTTAACATCACACTTTTTTTAGGCCTTTTTTTAGGCTAGTATCTTGTAATTTTTCTTTGGCGATCTATTGGCATAAATCATTTTAATTTTTACCACGTTAGTCTTTTAGATTTTTGACCTCATGGCAATTATTAGCAAACGATTAAAAATTAGTACATGCACACACAGAGATGAAACGTCATGGTTATTGTAAGCGCACAAAGGATCATATAATCACAGCATGCTTTTAAATTAGTACACAATAACTAAACACAAGAATTGCGGTAAGAATACGTTACTTACGTCCGATATAACAATTTAATTACTGCATCACCAAAACACGACACGGAGGTCGCCAGTGTTTTGCTGGAACGCTCGCTGTATTGACTGTGAGGAGCTCAAGCGTCTGACGGCCTTAACTGGCCGGCAGTGTAGTGGCCAGCTAAGGCCGTCAGACGCTTGAGCTCCTCACAGTCAATACAGCTATCTCAATCGGCTGCGAGTTGAAATCGAAGAGATCCGTCTTTCGGCATTAATTTCTGAGCGTTCCAGCAAAACAATGGCGACCTCCGTGTCGTGTTTTGGTGACGCAGTAATTGAATTGTTATATCGGACGTACGTAACGTATTCTTACCGCAATTCTTGTGCTTAGTTATTGTGTAAGTGATCCAAAAATCAAACATGCATGTCAAAATGGATGTAATTGCCCTTCAACAGAAAATTTCCTAGACGCCACATTTTAAAACGGAATTTTAGCAAGGGATTGACTAACTGGAAGTAAATAGACCTTCGGGGCCGTCCTTGATGTGGAGGATCGAGAATAATGGCGTTGGGAGGAATGTACCTTTAAAAATACCTCTCTCACAGTTCTTGATTCCTACGATCTTATTACGTTCATAAGCTAAGAACGTTACGTAAGTTTTTTTTTCGTTGTTTCCGATACGGCGTCGATTATTGCAAAAGCTTCTGGTGTTGACTGGTGCTAACTAGGGAAGTCACTTTGGGAATGTCTCGAGGACTGAATGAAAGGCAAACCCTTAAACACAAGAAGCCTTGTTGTGCGATTATTTTAAAAGAGCGTGAACAGTTAAGTCGTCAGGAAGGTTTTTTTCCTCCCTAATGAGAAATATTTCTCCCTAACGACCTCCAAATCGACTGAAAGCTCTCTTCCAAAAGAGTCAACATCTTTTGTTTCATATCACCTTTAATAGTGATGGCAGGTAACAAATCTTAACTTTGATTGCAGTGTGAAATTTTAGGAGGAAATACTTTGCGTCGTTTCGGGCAATAAGCAAGCAAAAAAAATAAGCCGTCAGTACTTTTAAGGCGCGTTACCACTTGAGCGCTTTACTTCGACCGAACCAAACGAGTAGAGAGCCCAGAACTTAACAACGCGTACTTGGGTTCGTTCATAGTCCAAGGTATCGATTTTCGGTCTACAGCATTAAAGCAACATACCGCCTGCCTTATAACCTTCCCCCTGCCTCACAACACCCACGCGACGATCACATCCGCGTATTTACCACAGCTAAGGTCAACTGACACGGTAGCTCCCAGCGAAAAACGTAGCTACTGTCTCAATCGGCATTGCGCCTAATAGTCCAGCCAGCGTGAATCCATTGATTGTGTCGTCACAAACCGAATGATTTTCGTATTTTAAAATCACAATTTATAATTTTCTAGGCTAGTGTCTTATAATTTTGCTTCGGCGATCTATTGGAATAATTAATTTTAATTTTTACCGCATTAGTGTATTAGATTTTAGACCTCATGGTAATTATTAGAAAATTAGTAGATGTACACACAGAGATGAAACGTCACGATTATTGTACGCGCGCAATGTATCATTTAGTGACGGATCGTTAGTAAATAAAGTTCCATTACATTCAACAGAAAATCTCCTAGACGCCACATTTAAAAAAGGAGTTTTAGCAAGGGAAAGACTAACGGTAAGGAAATAGACCTTTGGGGCCGTACTTGATGTGGTGGATCGAGAAAAATGGCGCTGGGAGGTATATCCATTTAAAGGCCGGTTGCCACCAAATTAGCATTACAGCCTGTAGGCCTACCAAGTTCTCTCTCACAGGAAGCAAAGGAATGCGCAAAGCAATACTTTTAAACGCTACAGACAAGCCACGTGACTCCTTAATTATTGAGTAAAAATTTGGTACGCCCTCGTGCACCTGGAAACAAGCTATAAAGATAAACGATACTGATGTCACTAGATGGTGCCACGGAAAAATATAAAGAAAATACCCTGGCGCCATCTAGTGTGACTAATGTCGTTAATCTTTATAGCTTGTTTCCAGGTGCTGGTTCTTAGCTCATTTTATAGGTATTGCTCCGTAGACGTGTCCTTTCCATAAGATCATTTCTAGTTGGTCAAGTGGTTCGGGGGTTAGGGAGCACTCAACGACCAAATTGATTGTTTTACATTGTTTTAAACATTGTTATTATTAAACAATGCCAATCAGCAAATGCCAGCTGCAAGACGCAAACTTAAGATTAAAGAAAAGACCATTGGTTTATGCAAACCCTAATTGATAAAGATACAAAACATTAAAATAAATCTAAGCTACATGGCACGCCAAAGTAGCGCGAATTAGAAAACAAAAACGAACTCATTTGATGCTTAAGGTAAGGTTTAACTGATCCGAAGTCAAAACAGCAAAGGGACACAAATCAACTTTCCCGTAAGGTTTCAGCTACTGTAGTGTTGCTGTACGGTTTAGTCCATGTGAAACCTTACTGCTGTCCAACCATTATAGACGTAAACACAATTAAAGCCAAAGCCTAAATTTAAAAAATGTTCATGCCTAAACAAAGGAAGAACAATGTAAGGCTACACACTCGACTAATTTCTTGGCTAAATTTTTTCATTGTTCTTCAGTCACATCGTCTACTTTCTGCTCATCACCCTACTGATGATACATATATCATTTTTCAAGACTTTTCAAGCACTTTTCCAGGCATGAAATTTCATTATTACTTTCCAGGACATATCCAGGTTTTCAACTGCTCATTACCCTGAATTACCTATAGAGCTATGCTAAGCCCACTATGATGATTAGATTTTAAACATTTTCCCCCGATGGCGTTTAGCCTATAGAATTCACCAATTATTAGCTGATCTACCGTGTGCATGGTAAAAACATTTGAGTACAGCAGTAAGGTTTCACATGGACTAAACAGTGCAGCAACACCCTTACAGGAAAGTTTATTTGCGTTCCTTTGCTATTTTGACTTCGGATCAATTAAACCTTACCTTAAGCATCAAACGAGTTCGTTTTTGTTTTGTAATTTATTGTTCTTATTGAGTAATGCTTTTAAGTGTGCGCGGCCTATCTTGAGTTCGCCGCAGAACGAACACAGATAATCGATTGTACGTTTTTGGCAGCAGAGTGCCTTGTTGATATCCAAAATGGTTACAAAAACAATGGCGGCCGTCGATTAAAGCTGCCCCCTCCAGGAAGACGTAGTCGCTCGTAAAATACTTCCAGGACTCAAGATACTCCGCGCACACAATAGATAACTTAGGGCTCAACAAATTTAGTTTAAAGAAAAACAGATTGAATCAAAGTTCTTTAATTAACGTACTCCGGGGAAAGCATCTTTTCTCTTTGTGATGTCGAAAGATTTTGATATTGGTTTGAAATTGACGCAAATAATGAGAAAACATAGTCCGTCTTCCTCTTGTTAGGATCATGCTATGCTTCAAGTTTTCTGTCTTCACGAATATTAACACGTCCGCCTCACAGTTATTCTCTCATTATTTTCTAGTACGCGACGACGGGTCACGAAAAACAATTAAGATTTTAATAACGGCATTCCACAGCCTTATCCTGAAGCCTAAACAATTAGCGAGCGCGGAACGTTATCACGAATAGAGATCAGTGTTTGGCGGCGTGGCACCTGTGTTGCGCAGTAACATTCCATTCCGTCCGAGTGAATAGGCAAAGATGGCACCCTCGTTTCACATCATCATGTAACGTGTCACACACGTTTTCGTAAGGGTTCGTTACAAAATCAAGGTCGGGGTTTTCGCACTAAGTTCAAAGAACCCGTACCCGTCGCTGACCGAGTTGGACGTGTTTCCCTCGTGTACTCCCCCCCCCCCAAACCCGTGTTCAAAGTTAAGCACGAGCGGTGTCAACCCGTGCCCAAACATATTTGTCACTCGAAACTTTACCATCAATTATTTACAAAAATTACTGAAAATGTTGAGATATTTGACATCTTGACACGTGTATTTCCAAACTGCGAATTTTCTGCCAGTTTCTTGAATGGGGGGTTACAAAATAACGAATACATTAGCAGGGTTCGTATACACGGCCTTGAATTCCCTGAAAAGACCTAAATTTGAAAACCGAAAATTCAAGGCTTGTAAAACCTTGAAAATGGTAAAGTTTATTGTTTGTCAAAGCCTAAGGCTTTATCGATGACTCAATGTGGCTTTTCCACCTCATCTTCTGCTTCATTTTTCTGTGGGTTTTTAACTGCGTTTGCATCTCACTTGTCACCTCTTCCCTCTCCCCCCTCCCCCCCCCCACCAGACACGCTTTCTGCTAGCAACACGTTGTTACTCTTCAGCTGTGTACCGTATTGTTGGCCAAATAAGACCTTAACTGCATTCGTATGGGCACAAACAACCAATGCGTTTAGCAAAAAAAAAGGCTACAAAGGGAAGGGGGGGGGGGGGGGGGTGCGGACGCCCTTGTTGGCATCGTTGTGTTGTTTATTTAGAAATAAAAAAATTAGCTAGAAAAATTCGTTTTTAATCCCAATATTGGCTGCTCATCCTCACTGGAGCTGCAGAACCCGTACTCTCCAAAATTTGTTTCTTTTTTTTTTCTTCTTCTTAATTTAGTACTTGCTTAATGTTTTTCAAACATGTATACCTCAAGTTTTGTTGTTGTAGAGTGTGAGGCTGAAATTCCCATCCCGTCAACAAAATAACTTCACGTCCTCCCATTTTTTTTACGACTTTTCTTGTCTCCCTAATGAGTGCTTTTAGTGGTTGCAAAAATCTCCCGTCACTTCTAATGAATGAACTTATCAAAAATTTGCGCTGCGGTATTTTTCTCTTTTCTCCCCCTCACTCCCCCAACCCTCCCCCCACCCCCCTCTATCTCCCGCACCCTTCAACCCTCCTTCGTAATTTCTTCTCTATGTTTTTTATTTTTTTTATTTTTTACCATCACTTTTCAAGCAGTGTATATATAATGCTGACCCTTCTCTTCTTGCAATTTTATACGCTTGTTTTTTATGATATGCGATGACTGATGAGCGGGGCTAGTTGTTCTTTAATAATTAGCTCACCGGCCTAAAAAGAGAAAAAAAAAAAAAGAACTTGATACCATCACGTTTTGAATTTTAAAGTTTCACAGGTGTTTTTGAACACACAAAAAATGAAAACCCTACTGCTAACCTGAAAATTGAAAAATTCAATTAATAAGGACTGTCTTTTTCTATTATGTTATGGGAGAGCTTTAATCTTTAAAAAAAAACCCTAGTTTTTATGAACAGCTGGTAGCTATGCATGGCGAATTGGACATAAAGCTGTTCGATTATGATGAGTGCAACTCAATATGGTGTTTGACAAATAAATGATGAGCGCTCGGCGCGGTCACCACACAGCTCTCTGAAGTAGTTCCTAACGTACGCTGAATTTTCCGATCCCTCACAGTGACGTCACCGGTGAAGTATCGGACTCACCGACTCTTTGAGGCGGTTTTTCCGTCGAATACGCCAAATAAAGATGGCGGACCGGAAGTTGTTCTTCGCTAGGACTATTTATGTAAACATAATTAACTATACCATGCGCAATGGCTGTTTGCCGTGACGTTACCATGAGTTAGCCAATGACGAACGAGAACAACGGCTGTTTGGCCATCTGATTGGACTAGCCCGGTCACGTGACGTGCACGTCACAGCAAACAGCCATGGCGCGTGGTATAGGGCGTCATCAGTAGTCGACAAAATGGAGTAAAATGATTATTAATCATGCAATAAATTAAAGTTACGTAACATTTGTTTAAAAAAAATTTAATGTTAAAACAATACATGGGGAGAAATTATGGAAAACTTGCAAGAACGTCAAATAAATCAACCCGTGTTGCATTGGAGTGAGCATTGTGGCTCATCTTTTGGGTTACGCCATCGGGTCTTGTTTCATGATCCATTTGCTGTCGAAGCGTGTCGCTGGATGGCGTTGACGGCACAACACAAATAAACGAACGAACGTTACATCGGGCACAGACATTGTTCGTGAGTGCATTGCGAATGTTTTGAAGACACCGTTGTGGCTCATCTTTTAGGTTGCTCATCGCATCTCGTTTCTGTTAAGGACGGAAAAGCCGGCGGCTCAATAAGAGGTCGTGGGTTCGATTCCCCGCTCAGGCAGTCTGACATATAAGTCCAAAAGGCAACGTAAATAGGTTTGCATCCGTATTTAATAACTCATGACTGTCCATGATCTTAGGCTGATTGGGTTGGGCATTATCAGTCCAACACACTTCACGCAGACATGTCATGAAACTACAACAGCGTTAGAACATGATCAAGGGACGTAAAGCCATAGGGACATAGTGTATTACGAATGGACAGGGACGGGACACAATTCAAGTGGAATACGAAAGAATACAACGCGAACGGAACGGCAAAGGATACAAGGCCAATGGAATGGAGACCAAGGAATTCAATTATTGGAATAGCAGTGAGTTCAGAGATAGCAGAATTGGAAACAGTGGAATAGCAATGAAATCAATTCCAACGGAATGGAAAGGGATACAGTGTCAGTTGAATGGGAACAAACGACCATATGGCAATAAAAACGCTAATGGAATGTCAATTCATTATAATGTCAACAAAATTACAATGGCTAAAGTGCCAACGGAATAACAATTGATGCAATGCCAACAAAAGGCAATGTATAATGCGAAATGGAAGGTCAATGGATACGATGCCAATGGAATGACAACGTACACAACACCAGTGAAATGACAATAAACACAGTACCAGTGAAATGGCAATGAATTTATTGCCTATGAATACATTCGAATAGAATGTCAGTGAAGCAATTCTAGTGGAATGGAATGACAATGGATACAGTGCAAACGAAATACTAGATACAGTACCAGTGAAACTGCAATGAATCCAATGTTACGAATACAATGTGAATGGAATGCCAACGCTGCAGTTGGAATGGAAACCAAACAATAGAAATATTGGAATTAAGAATGCAATAGCAATGCCTGCTAATACAATGTGAATGTAATGTCAATGGTGAAATGGCAACGTAGCACTGTCTTCTGTTATATACAGTGCCAACCGAATGGCAATGAATGCAACGTCAATAAAAGACAGTGAAAGTAATGCGAATGGAATAGCACTGCAACAACAGTACCAACAAATTGGCTCTGGGGCAGAAATCATATAAGGAAAACACATGTATTACTCGCTCGGCCGAGTAACGAGAATGCCAGAACTGAGTTGTATGCCTAGTTATTTTAAGTTTTTTATTTTATGAAAGGCGTATGAAACCAACCTCGTTGTCTTTTAGCCTAGATCGTCTTGCCTTTCTGGAATAAACGAAAGTAAGAAATATGGTAACAAAGGGCATCCTTTCAAATTCTGTTTTTTTTTTTTAAAGAAGAGAACAAGGCGTGCTACTCTTATTTCACCCGACTCCTTTTGATGCGCCGCCTAAACCCGAGCTCTGAAAGCTGTCTTTGTTTGATAATTACGAAATCTAAATTCTTAAAGGTCTAAAGGTTAGTTCTAATGAATATTAGCGGGACACCAGCAGCTGTTTACCGAAAAGGGTGAATGCTCGCAACAACAGTCGACGACATAGTAATTGGGCGATGACTGGGGACAGTGGCGGAGTCAGAGAAGGAATCGGAGGGGCCGCCGACCCCCCTGCTCCTCCCAAAAACATAATTCTTCGTTCGTTTAAGCATAAATGTTTTGGAATTTTAGCTCTGACTTAATTGCATTTACGTGCATAATGGCTACATACAGCAGTAAGGTTTCACGTGGACTAAACAGCACAGCAAGACTGCAGTAGCTGAAACCCAGGAAATTTCATTTGTGTTCCTTTGCTGGTTTTACTTCGGCTCAGTTAAACCTTACTTTACGCATTAAACGAGTTTATTTTTGTTTTCGAATTCGTGCCACTTTGGCGTACCAAGCAGTTAGATTAGCTTGTTTTAATGTTTTGTAACTTTATTAAATACGGTTTACAAAAAAACAATATGGAAACAAACCTGTAGTCTACGTCTTGCAACTGGCGATTGCTGATTGGCATTGTTGCACAATAACAATGTTTAAAACATGTAAAACAATCAATCTGGACGTTTAGAGCTCCCTAACACCTGAACCACTTAAAGGGATATACCTCCCAGCGCCATTTTTCTCGATCAACCACATCAAGTACGGCCCCAAAAGTCTATTTACTTACCGTTAGTCTTTCCCTTGCTAACAAACCGTTTTAAAATGTGGCGTCTAGGGGATTTTCTGTTGAATATTGTTAACTATATTTAAGAACGACCCGTAACGATATGATGCATTGCGCACGTACAATAATCATGACGTTTCATCTCTGTGCGTACATCTACTAATTTTCTAATAATTACCATGAGATCTAAAATCTAATAAACTAATGCGGTAAAAATTAAAATTAATTATTCCAATAGATCGCCGAAGCAAAATTATAAGACACTAGCCTAGAAAATTATAAATTGTGATGTTAAAATACGTGAATCATTCCGGTTTGTGACGACACAATCGTTGACTTGATTCTGTCTCGTGTACCATTCACAAAGCCAACCGAGACAGCAGCTATGCGAGGAACGCAGCTACCACCTCAGCCGACCTTGGCACTGTAATTGCTCGGATGACGATCTGCGCGTAGCTGCAATTTGGCAAGCGGAATGTTACAAGACAGGTCGGGTGTCCCTTTAACCAATTAGAAAATGTCTTATGGAAAGGATACATCTACAGAGCAATACCTGTAAAATGAACTGAGAACCAGCTTTATGGGACAAACAGTTTGAACTGTAGAGAGCGTATAGTAGAAACGTGTCGTGCCAAAAACACGCCAAAAACGAAAATCACGATTCCAGCTCAAGTCCAGATCTCCTATGTGACAAATCGGAAATTAATAAAAGAGTGGACACATGTTTACCAAGCCCAACAAGCTTGTAGACTAAATTTGAGTGGAAATATTGAAAGACAGCAAAGAAATTACCCATGTAAATTTTGGCTTTAACATGGGAGGTTGAGACCAAATCTTACAGTAAAGTCTTGCTGTAATTTCAAAACTTTTTATGTCTAAACAAACGAAGAATTATGTAAGGCTACACACACTCGACTACTTTCTTGGCTAAAATTGTCAGTGTCAGGGCCGACTCTAGAATCACTTTACTGGGGAGGCGGCAGTAGGGCAGCAATTTTAGCCAGGGGGGCGAACCGAAAAATTCTTCTCCCCCCCCCCCCAAAAAAAAAGTAAAAGTAAATAAAAGTAAAAATAACAATCTTGCAGTTCTTTCTCACACCCAACGTTCTTAACGGTTTTCTACACCATTTTTATTGGAATAGTTTTAAATTTTGCTGAAAAAAAGATGATTTTACAACTCTCACAGTACAACTAGGCTCCACTGATGTGACCTCAAGTTCTTCATGTTGCTGTGAAAGCAGGGCCATAAAGGTTAGGTTAAAGAAACTAACATAGTTTTCTTAAATAACCAGAATTTTCTTCGTTT
>JAHWFP010064987.1:8384-24824 GCA_023313725.1 Lithobius niger
AAGTACCTGTATTTGAAACTGCTCTTTTTCTGTCACCAATTTAAAGTAGCCTACCATATTTTAACTGCTCAGTTTGTCATCATGATTAAAAGTACTTGTATTTTAAGCTGCTCGGTTTCTGTCACCACGTTTCAAGTGCGTATTTTAAAAGTATCGAGTTTCTGTTAACCACGTTTTAAGTACTTATTTTTAAAAAAAAACAGTTTATCTTACTATGCAATTTTAATAGCCTAGACCCAGCATCACCCGACGTCAACATTCGCAACCGTTAAGTTCATATTCATTCCATGGGGGTAAAGGGCTCTCCAGGCAGAAGACCCTTTCGTGCGAAGCTATGCGTTACTATGCGCGTACAAGGTCAATATTGCTGCAATCGTATGGTTAGTGTTACGTTTACGGACTAATATTGACGTCTTTGATTCACCACCTTGCGTAGCCGTGCAGCCGCGGGTTGCCAGTCTGGTTAGGGCTTTAGGCAGACCGCTCCTTTTTAACAATAAGACCAAACTAACAGTGATAACTAGTAAATATTGTCTGTTTAAGTATAGGATTGTAACGGTTATGAATTGACTACGCAGGTGGTATACGGATCCAAAATTTCGGCTTCACTTCCTTATTTAGGCAGAAAAAAGGAGTCAATCAACATCCTGGTATTTTACCTCCTCCTAGATAAAAATTACGTTATCAACATTTAAAATTATAGGCTAGCTGAAAGAAACCAAGTCAGTAAACTTAAGAAGGCAAGCAAGCAGTTCTATAAGAATGGAATCAAAATTATGGAGTTAGGTCGGTGAAGAAAGAGGTTGAACCAATACCCAATTACAATCTGACAACCCCTTCTTGATTACATTCTTAACTGCTGGAAGTGTTCTCAAAGCTCTAAAACCATTAAGGGCCATGAAAACGTACCTAGTCTTACGTACAACGAGACACCATAACGACGAATATGGACGGTAGAATTGGCTCCGGTAAAAACAACTGGATAGGGCCGGATGGCAACAAAGTGACCTACTTTGCTGCCATCCGACCCTATCCAGCCATTTTTACCAGAGCCTAACACCTTCTTCCATTCACCCCTAACACCTTTTTATAACCCTGCGCACGATAGGGCCTGACGCAATTACATTCACTCATTAGGCCATAATAGGGTTCGTCCCATGAACGCCAGATGGCGGCTCGATCGCGCCTCGTCAAGGTAATGCTATGTACGCTCCTTGCCGATTTTGTTGGACAAATTTAATTTAGATAATTTTACGAGCAAGGGCTTAATCAAGGGCCTTCTTTTTATTATTTCTCGCGATCTCGTCTTCCTCCCCCTCTTGATCCTGTCTTAGCGTCTTATCGAACTACTTTCTGTCGCTCACGGTCATTGCAAGGCGCAAACGACTCGGTGTAACATCACGTTTCTTCCAAGGACTTTGCTCACTGCAACATATCCAAGATGTGTCAGGTACTTGGATCACCCACTGGCCCCAATTAGGGCGTCGTGTCCTACAAGCTTCTTGGGCGGACGAAAGGGTGTGCATGCCAAGCAATGAGTCGAGCAACAGGAGCGCCCATTTTACACGTTAAGTGAACCCATAGGAAAAGCGTGGAGACAAAAGAGTTGTAAATATTTCGAATGTAATGTTCCCACAAATAAGGAAAAAAATTGCAGTTAAAGTGTGCGCAGCGTATGTTGAGTCCTGTAGGTATTTTATGATCGGCTACGTCTTCCTGGAGGGTGATGCTTTAAGCGGCGGCCGCCATTGTTTTTGTAACTATTTTGGATATCAACAAGGCACCCTGCTACCAAAAACATACAATCGATTATTTGTGTTCATTGTGGGGCGAACTCAAGATAGGCTGCGGACTCTATAGTACAGTATGTCCGTCAGCAAAAAAACAACAAAAGAGAAAAACTAAGGAGGCGGGTTTTTTTTTCTCCGTTTTAGGTACGCAACAGATATACTAGCCAGTCTAGTCAGCGTGCTAGGTTTTTGACACTGTGCTATACGCTAGTAGATCCGACGTTAGTAGATACGCTAGTAACTTAAGTCCAGTTTCCGAAGTCCTGTTTGATTCATTATCTGAAAGGTGACCCTGGCAAAGCCTCAGTCTGACCTACTTACTTGTCAGGTTATTGTGAAAGGCTTGCCCTCTAGCTTCAGTATAGCTATGGAATCTAAATTTACTTATTCTGGCCATTCTTTCGGCCCTGCCATGATGGGAGGTTTCCAGTTTGAATCCTGGTTTTGCCTCTCATTTAAGACTTAAAACTTTATCGTCTGCTTCAAAATACCTGGTAACATTAAAAATTAAACGACAACAATGCATTAGGTTGTTTAACCTCCAAACGCCGAAAAACCTTAGTTTCATTTTTTTCTTCATTGAATTTTTGCATTTTATTTTAAATAGGCCGACGGAAGTGGGGGAAAAAAAGCCACACCCGTGTATATTCATGCCTACTGTTAAATACAACGATAATTGTTGGTTTGGATTACTTATCACGAACTCCAGCAGGGAAGTTGACGTTAAAAAAAAAACAAGTAGGTTTTTCTGGTTTAGCGCTAAAGGGTTTCTTAAGACTTGTAACGAGAATTCTGTCAAACTTAGATGAAGAAACATGGTGAAGGAGGGGGAATTTTTACATTTCTTTACCGTTTTTTTTATTTTATTTTTTTATTATTGGAATGAGTTTGGTTGCTGGTGGGTGGAAAGTGGCTTTCTGTCGGTGGGTTGCAAAATGAAAGGCAAATTGAAGGGAAGTTTTTTTTTAATAGGGAAAAAAAAACCAGTCATGCGAACGTGATGATTTGTCAGATCTGTGTAGTAAGCAACGTCATTATTTCAATCCTTCGGGCGTGGAAGTTCGATTCTTGATTTGATGGGAAAGTTTCAAGCCAATGTTTTTTTTTTTACCTTCCTTACATATTTTTTTTGTCTGCTTAGTCTGCCCCGTACCATAAAGGGTAACCATGGCAACGAATTGGAAATCATTGCCGAAAGGGTATAGCGTTAGTATGTAAATGTAATTTTTTTAAAGTTTGTAGTTTGAAAGTCGAAAGAAGTATGCGTTTTCGTGCGAATATGTAATGATTCTACAAACAAGATGGTGTGATTTGTTTTATGCATGCTTATTTATTTTTATTTGGAAACGTAGGTAGTTACGAAGTTGTTATAATTTTTTAACTGGTACGTTTCACCCAGTTGCACAGTATCTTCGTGGGCTGACAGTCGTAAAGAGTTTTTTTGTTTATTATTATGTTTTAAGAGTTAGTTTATTATTCAGTATGGGCTGACAGCCGGCTACAAAGGCAACTCAACGTTACAAGCAGAGTTGAGTCAGGTTATTATTCAGTATTATTATAATACAAGAAGCAGAAGGAAAAAAATTAAAAAATTAATTCTGAACGAAAAAAAAGTATCCCAAAGCGTGTAATTTAAGAATAATTTAAGTTGCATACGACAACGGACAAAAAATAAACAAAAAATATTTTATAAGTGGGGAATATGGTATAAATTTAAAAGGTGAACAAGAAATAAAACACTTCGTAATTTCTGCAAGTATCAGGCAAAAAAAAGTTGCAAAACAAAATATAACTGCAGTGTTGTTACAAATATGAAAAATTTAACGCCTAATGCTTAACATATGTACAGTACAGGATAAGCAAGTAGGACTTTGATGTATTAGCCTCTCTTAAACAACTTCAGCCTTGTAAATTTCGTCATGGCATTGGTTTGGTCACGGAATTGTACAATTTACTACCTAGATAGCTGCACTTGTAGGGTGTTTTCCTAGTAACTTTGAAATTAAAAATCGTAGCGCTGCTGTTAAAAAAAAACTCCGCTGTCCTAGCAAGTCTCTTTGATGTTTCAAACAGGCTTGTGTAGCATAATACTGCCTTCAGAGAATTCACCAATTTGATGTTTTAAGAGTTAGTTGGATGCGACTGCGACGTCAGCTATACGCACTGTGATTTAATGTTTTCCAGGGAGTCAAAACGAATGGTATAGCAGGCATGGAACATTAGGGAACATCACGGAGGAGGAGGAGGGAGGGGAAAATCCAGAGGGTAGAATTGGGTGACACACCGCCCTCTCGTTATCATTTTCCATTTTGCAAGGCGCAGATTACAAGGCCCGTAACAGCAAAGGGGCGAAATTGTAGATGGAGCTAATGATGGGGAAGATATGGTAATAATAGCATATGGCAGGTAGAAGCACCTAATAGGAATGCTAAATCTGAGCGGACCCCTCTCGCACATTTGCGTGATTTTACGTTTAAGGCAAGAATGATGCGGTGCGTATAGCAGTTTGTGTAGTATTCGAACCTTTTTAGCTTTTAGAGTTGTACGGTCAAGTTGTCTCGACTCTAATATTGCAGTTGTTTTGCTCTTGCTTGTTTTAACTTGGGCAGGCTAATCTCTAGTTAGTACTGTTCTGCTCCGCCAAGACTTAATTTAGGCCCGTAGTTCTTAGGTTAAGTCTTAATGAAAAATAACGAGTATGAATGACTCAGCGTCTGTTCAAAACTTCAATTCAAATTCGTGACAGTTTCACGTTGCCCAAACGTCATATTCAGGTTTGCCTGGCTGATACCGTCCGGCTGTTGATAGTTCAGCATATCAACTACTAACAGTCACTACAGAAGGAAAGCACTGCAAAAGAATCTATCCTGGAAGGGGATAAATCAAGAGAAGTATCTGAAAACACACCTCGCATATTGAATGGCAATCTGAACCATTTGTGAAAGTTCTGTAGTGGTGGCACCTGTTTTGATCAGTTAATAAAATCAGCAGGTATGGGACCTAATCTGTTGTATGCTGTACAATGTATCTAGTCCCTACCACAATAGGAGGTTTCCCGGTTCGAATAAAATGTCTGGTAAGGTTCATAATTGAGCCTGTTCCCCTATAAGATTATTAGTTTGCTTCTAATGACACAAAATGCAAAAAAGAAGACACTTTTTTTAAAGGAAAGTTTTAAAGGAAATGTTTCGTTTATTTTAAATAAATAGAAATACAATGCAAAATAATTTGTTGCTGAAGCCAAAAACCCAGGAGGTCGCTGAATGCCAGCCTAAAAGGGGAGAGCATTGACTATATGCAGATAAAAAGGAGTTTTTTTTTTGAAAAACATAAATTAAAAGTATGTAAATGACACAAAAATAAAACCAACACAGTGATTCTATCTGTAGCCCAGCACATTCTACAGTAATTCTGCTTGTAGCCCAAATCGTAAAACTGTTAAGTCTGTCAACTAGTCAAGTTGCACAACCGCAATTTTTTTTTTATTTGAAAGTGTTAGTCATCTGTAAAAGTTCCATTTTTGAATTTCTGCGGGTAATTCAATCGATTGGGTTGAATGCTTGAGTTCCTTGCTTGTACTATCTATATGGTCCCTGAGCATCCGTTCTTGACCCCTCCTCCACTCCAGTTCTAATGTCCGGTTTTGAATGTTGCTCTTGGCTACTTTTGCGTTGAAGGGCAATTTGAAAGTGGACAACGATTTGTAGAGGAAGAGGTTACGATATAACGGCTTCGGAAGGGGAGAGTGGGGGGGGGGAGTACCAGTAGAAGATTTCGACCCAGGGACTAAGCAATATCACGTGCTCTGTCCCTACGGGCTCGACCATAGTTGGGAAATGTTCCATTTCCGGTGTAGGGCACGAGCGGTCAGATAGATGGGGGCAGGGGTGGGAACTGTTAGGTTCCTACGTTGAACTTGGAAGCACGAGCGGCTGGCCTTGTGTCGGCAGCACAGGAAATTAAAAGATGTAAATTTATTGATAAGTACAGTCCCCCGAATTCTGTTGCAGCCAGGAAATCGAAAAAATGTAAGTTTTCTGGGTTCTTGACAAATGCGAGACAGCGATTCTGTGTCCGAAAGTGACATTAAAGCGAGTTATGACGGCTGTGGGGGGAGGGGGTTGGTTGGTTTTGGGTGTGGGGGAGGATAGGCAGGATACGAGGGTAGGGTGCTTATCAGGGTTTTGCTCTTGGAAATGCTCTCAAACATGCCCTTGGAAAGTGAAAATGCTTTACACCCATTTCCCCCAAACCCAGAATGCTGAACTCGACATTTCCACGTGATTATTTTGGTTTGGAAAGCTTTCAGCAACCTCAAAATTGCCATCGATGGCGTTTAAGAAGTAATAGTTATATTTGGTTTGTAAAAAAAAACCGCAACTACTGTGCACTGGAAATGTATACCATGGTTATTCCAAAACGATGTATGTGGTAGTGTTACATGGGGCCTGTGATATTCCCTTTTGAAATAAAAAATCCGTGTCAGTATGGCTCGGCCTAGCGTTATCTTTTGTCTCAAAGATAATGGGCTCAGCTCTTGAATCAATATATATGTAGCTGGCTATTTACGTATAGCAGGACGCAACACGAGCCAACACTCGTGGTGCGCCTAGCAGTTACATAGAACTGCTTGTGTGCCCTGTCAACTCCTGCCCAACAGCAGAACTTGGCCGAACGCCAACAGACAGTAGAGAGCCAGCCCCACCCCACTGCTCAACCAGTTGGAACCGGCTCATACCTGTTAGCCAGTCACGTGATGTAAAGCCTCAGGCTAGTTCTATTGTTCTGGACAGTATAAAAGCTGGACCCTTGAAACAGAAGGTTAGTTGGTGTTGGGAATAGCAACTCAAACTGCTAGGACTGAACAAGGCTTCTAAACCAGGTTCAGTGCCTAATATGTGATACTTTGTGCTTTGACCCCTAGATAAGCAGTAAGGAAATGAATTGGTAATTGAGTTATACTTGAAAACCTATCGTCCACTTCCTAAGTAGTAACGTATATCAGTATATATTTTTACGTAGTTAGTGCTGGGCGCATTAACCCTATAACTGGCACATTGACTTCCTGTGACTTCATTATTTTTTTTTTGAGTTAAAAAAAGTCACTGGGATGTGCTTGCTCGCTATGCTCTGGGTCCCCGGGAATTCTTCACGTAGCTTGATCACGCGTTTGTGCTCATGTTTTTCGATTGTCGATTGGGACGTAGCCATACGGCAACAAGGCAGTTAAAGGATTAAACCATTCCCCCATCCCTAAAGTGCCAACGCACTTGATTATTTTCGTATTTAATAAAATATTCTCTTTGACAAAATAATCGGATTTCTCAACCTATCGTGAAAGGCGGTTTTAAAAGTCCTTGTAGTTAAATGAATAAATTCTATTTATTTGTTCAACGACAAACATGGAATTTACGAAAAAGTTAAGACTAAACTAATATCACACCAAAGACGCCACAAGGGTGTAGGGGTCCCCACCAAATTTGATGTTTTCGCGTAGAAAGTAGTGATATCAGAGCCACAAAGGCTGCCACCAAATTCCTCACCCGTACCTTGATTACTCTGTTTTAACTAACTGCTTGGTGATTGTCAGTTATGCGTGATTGATCTCTGTTCAGACCACGAACTTGGTGGCAGCCATTGTGGCTCTGATATCACTACTTTCTATGGCAAAAACTTGGAGGGTCCCTGTTCCCTTGCGGCGGTTTGGTGTGATATAGTTTAGGCTTAACTTGTTCGTCAGCGAAAAAAAATGTTAAATTTTTTTTCTTCATTTCTGCATTGCTCATTTTCTTTCGTGTGCTTGATGGTGGTAACGGAAAAGCGATAAGAAATCGGAGTTGTCAGCCGAAAAAGGTCGATAAAAATATCAATTACCGAACCCAGTAACTTAAAAAAAAAAGAGTAGGCAAGACTCCCAACCATGAAGGCGCTTGGAAACGAGGGGGGGGGGTGAGAGGCGGGGGGTAGGAACTATTCTAGGGGTTGGGAGTGACTTTTGAGAACCCGAAGGAAGGGACAGAGGGTGGGGAAAGAAATCAATTTTAAGAGGCAGTTGACGCCAAATAACACTGATAAAAAGTAGCGTATAGGGGCGAGCTACACGCTGGGCTTCTGGGTCATGCCGTAAAGCTGAATGTGTTGATGCTTGGGGCAGCTATTGGTCGTGCCGACTGTGAAGGATGAATCCGTGCGGAGAATAAATGTCATTGAACGGTAAGATGTATGAAACCACGTCCGACATGGCTGTGTTTGTCCCCGCGTTAATAATCACGCGCGAGAGGTAGTTGACTGCACGTTAACTGAATTAGTAAACGGAACCTCCGTTTGTAGCTATTTCTGAATAACAACCACACAACGATTTTTAGCAGAAAGCTTGTGTCCCTTCTCGAAGCGTGTGGTTTTGTTCATTCCTCTCCACAGTCGCCTGCTAAAATAAAATACGAAACGAATCAAATGGACCTGATCAAACACATGCAAAACGGGCACTCACTCACAGTGCTGTTATGCTTGTTTTAATAAATCTTGACAATAAAGCGCTGAGAGGCATTTAAGACAGACTTGTCGTCTCACGGCAGTCGATACACCCAAGGCTAAAGGAGAACTGTTAAAACAGTTTGTGCAAAAAAACGAAAAAGCAGCAGGGTTAACACTTTGTCATGCAAGTCGCTATTTCCAGTAGTATTTCGCCGATGGCTGCATTTCTGACGTTGTGTTGAGCACTTTGGTGGTGCGCTTTTACCTAACAAATTGTTTAATGCGCCAGCACTGAATGAGACGTATAATTAGGCCTAATTTTAATAGTAAATAACTGTTAGAATTTATAATAGCCTACGGTGACGAATTGTAGGAACTGCGTGAACGCGGGCGAAATAAACATACACAAATTGCCTGATTTCCAATTTATCTTCAAGACAGGCGACTTTTTATTAAAGCGAGTTTACGCACAGACGAATTTTATTGAGGGCGGGTTTATGCAACGATAATTTTCTCGCTCACTAGCTTTTACGTGATTAATACTAAATCTGCTGGCTGCTTCTCGTCTTTCCCGGAGCATGCGGCTTTCGAGTTGTATACGTAGTAACTATGGCAACGACGCAGACGCAGATCTTAATTACGACACGACGTACGATGTATGTGGCATGGCAGCGACGATTTATGACAACAAGAAAACAATTTTTACTGCAGTACAAGACGGCGGACTGATTTCTGAATGCCAGCATTCGATGGTTTGTTTTTGATACGATAACCTCCAAATGCACGCCATGTTGAATTTTGAATTCTCGCTGCGAGCAGCTATTTATTCTACCGTCGTTTGATCACTGCCAGAAGATGTTCTTTGTACGAGAATAGCAAATTTTGGAAATGTGTGAAATGACAACAATGTTGTAGCAATGTTTAACATTACTATTGCACTTCGTTCTTTATCCGTGGTGTTATTTATAACAATTACTGCATTCTTTTAGTATAGAAACTGGAAACTAGTCGTAAATAATTAACGTTTGACTGGCAAATAGCGTTCGGCGAGCTAGAAGGTCTCGTTTTGTAAACGTTCCTACCAGCCAAGTCGGTCGTTAACGCTCGCTCATTCGGTGTTGTCTCGCTTCGCTCCTCAGGCCTCTTATTGAAGAACTCAAGAAACGCTAGTTAACACTTTTTTCGTTCTTCAGTTGCGTTTCTTTTAGGCTTAAATGTCCACTAGTATAAGATTATCCAAAGCTATTACTTCACGTTTAAAACCAGTAATGATTCTACCAGTGGATGCTCCATTTGAGTTCAAGGCCTGTTTAAGTTCAAAGCCAATGCGTTTGCTATTTTCTCGTATGTCTTGTCTTAGTATCACTTTCTAGTGAGGGGGAGGGGATAACCTTTCACCCTTTGCAGGAAGGGAGAGGGTCACGATAGGGGGTGATTTACGAGGGCGGGCGTTAATGGGCACGCGATGGTTGAATCACCACCGGCTGCCCTACTTCATCTGACCATACTGTACAACACGAAGCGCGCGCGCGTATCACGCCCGCTTCACACTCTGAATGCGAAACGAAATTTCAATCGTCGTAGTCCACTAAAAAATGAGTTAACCTCCATATATATAATAAAGGGGTTTGGTGCATGGGAAAATGGGGGATGACAAAGGTTGTGGTTTGGGTAGAAAGAACTGAAGAATGAGAGCAAACGATAACTCAGGTTGTGAAGCATGTTTATTGCTGCATTCTTAGAACCCTTTACACACAGAGAATAGATCATTGGTCACTCGTTCTCTGAATGTTGATTATTTAACTACGTAAGGATTAAACAGGACGGAAAGCCGACGGCTCAACAAGAGTTAAAATAGGCCGCGTCAGTATGGCTCAGCGGTAGGACCTCGGCCTTCGGTTTCAAAGGTCGTGGGTTCGATTCCCCGCTCAGGGCGTCTGACATTTAAATCCAAAAGGCAACGTAAATAGGTTTGCATCTGTATTTATTTAACTGCGTAATGCTGGGACTGGCCCGTAGGCGGGGGTGGGGAGGGGTGGTTGGGTCGTACGATCCCTTCCCTCCCAAATTTCAAAGTTGAGTCGAAGTTTTTTTTTAATCGACGCTGTCATGCCACGTGCATGATACTTCGCGAGCCACGAGGAGAGATCTCCTCCCGCGGTCGTTGCTATGGTTACTAGAAAGTCACGTGCTCTGGTAAAGGCAGAAGCAACCAGCAAATGTAGTATTAACTTCAGCTATAGAGCAGTGACATTTGCCGCCATATTGGCACCAGTATGGGTTTTGGAGGGCATAACTACAAGGTGCACTACATAAAAATAGAGGGAAAAACAACGGACGAGCGGATTTCATAGGTTTAAAATAACGTTGTTTTCACCAACAACAAAAATCGCGCGTTTTAGGTCTAAGAAATCACTCTTTACAGCATCGGCTTCAGTATGACGCCCTTCTGTTTCTCTCTGCAGTGCCCCTTGCAGCTAACCCATTAAGTCTCCAGCATAGAGTTATATACAATAATACTACGTCATGTCACTGCTCTATAGGGCAGTGACATGACGTAGTATTATTGTATATATTGCATATATTGGTGTATATGTCCTGGAGCCAGTAACTGGGTTAGCTGCAAGGGACACTGGAGGGGGACAAGAAGGTCGTCTTACTGAAGCCAATGCTATTAGACTGGATTTCTTAAGCCTATAACGCGCGAATTTCGTTGTTGGAGAAATCCTGAGAAATCCGCTCTCAAAGCACTGTCTTGACTAGAAGTGCCGTTGTTTTCCCTTACATTTTAATCTAGTGCACCTTGTAGCTATATTCCCCAGATGCTATCTCGTAGCCAATATGACGTCACTTGCCGCTGCTCTATAAGCTAGTGAGCGAGAAAGATTAGGTTGAGTCGTCGCATGAACGCATCCTGATTCAGTTCGGTGACAACCTCTCAAGTCATGTCTATTTTTTTCAGTTTCAGTTGAGCCTACTTAGTGCTAACTAGTGACAAGTAGGGTGATACAGATAGCAACGCTGAAAATTGGAAATCCCGTTGATGGGGGTAAACGTTGACTGAAGCAAGAACGTGCGATAAGGTCTTTTGGTTGCAGCTGACCCTAACGATCGGGCCTTCTTGGCCCTTGGAGGTAGTCGGGGGGGGGGGGGGGGTGTAGTCGGTGCCATTGCTGGAGGATGAATCGGTCCAATATTCATGAGGGCTCGAGCCAAGGACCCTTTGGCCATTAAGAGGGCTCCTGATGGCCCCAATTACGAGACGCCAGATGACATCATATGTGACCGCACTCCAAAACTCTCGTTCGTGTGCCCAACGTGATTCAGTAGTTTTTTTTTTTCTGGCTCGTCCTAATGATGACCTGCAGACTGATAGGCCTACGGGGTCGGATCGCCATTTTTCACTTGCGTCGTGATATGGCTGGAGAAAAGGGCAAACAGCGGCTACGAAGCTAGGGGTCGACAAGGGCTGGAATCTCGTACGCTCTCTGGTTTCGGATTTGCAAATCTTCGTGAAATCCTCAAATTCAAATGAAATCTGCAAATCATTCCAAATCTGCAAATCTCTGTTAATCCTGCGAATCGTAGTAGGAAACCAGTGCAAATCAGCACAAAGTCTGCAAATCTGCTTGCAGTCTGCTAGAAACCTGCAAACCCAAGTGAAATCTTCAAATCTAAGTGAAACCTGCAAATCGTTGCAAATCTGAAAATCTCTATAAATCCTGCACATCAGTGCAAATCTACACGAAATCTGCAAATCTACTTACCAGTAAAAGCTGCAAATCCACACAAATCACTTCAAATCAGCAAATCTAAATGAAATCTGCAAATCTGTAAATCGTCATGAAATCCACAAATCCAAGCTAAACCTTGAAAATCCGAATAAATCTTGCAAATCCGTACAAATCTTGAAAATCTGCGCAAATCTGTACAAATCTTGCAATCCGTACAAAATCTTGCAAATTCCTTCAATTCTCTGTAATCTGTGCAAATCCGTGGAAATCAATGCAAATCTTCAAATCCAATGCAAATCTGCAAATGTATTTTAGTGATTTCTGATTTGCCAATCACGTATGCTATTTCCGGGTTTGTCGAAACCCTCGGTTTGAAGGCAGAGTCTTGTTGAGCTGGGCCGTTACAAGAACGAATGGTGGATTTCAACTCTGAGCCCACATTGGGAAGGGAAGGTGGAAAGCCAGTATGGTAATGGAGTTAGTTTCCCTCACCGACTTACGACCTGCCCACCCTAATGTGGGGGTCAAGAGTTGGTTTCTTCCGTTCGTTCTTGTAACGGTCCAGGTTTAAGAAATTTCTGAAGCTTTTTGCGCTTTAATTTACAGGATTGCCGCTGCTGGAGGCATTACTGTGCCTAAAAATCGTAAATTTGATGTTCTGATGTTGTATTTTGGTATGCTCTGTTCGTAAGTACCTAGTTTGCCATTTGTGTGTACCGTTGTACGTAAAACTAGTAACTTGTTGGTAAGCCCAACCCATACCAATAACTTGGACATGTTTCGCTGAATTATATTTGTTATGCGACTAATCCAAACCAAAAACATACATCGTAGAATTAGTCTAAATTCGTCAAACTTCGTCCGTCTTTGTTGCATATTTTTGTCCACTAACCACACGTTCTTAACAGCACTGTAACCACATAGGAATTATTGCCGTTGGGGAATTGGACATTTATTTCGTAACATTTTAAATTTGTTCATCGTTACCTGCCTGATTTTTTTTGTACCTTCTTAAAGTTTTGAACCGGTTTTATTCTGTTTTCTTTATTGATGGTAATTTCTCGTTGTCGACATGTCGACATGCAGTGACATGACGTAGTAGTATTGTATATAACTCTATGGTGGAGCCAGTAACTGTGTTAACTGCAAGGTGCACTAGTGGGGGAAAAGAAGAGCGTCTTACTGAAGCCAATGCTATTAGACTGGATTTCTTAGGGCTAAAACGCGCAATTTTTGTCGATTTGTTGGCTGTTGCTGACATTTTCAAGCAAGTGGAATCTTTATTTTCCAATTACAACCTAAGCAGCATAAGGGATTGGAGAAAACAACGGTTTTTTAAGCCTACGAAATCCACTCTCAAAGCACTGGCTCGACTAGAAGTGCCGTTTTTAACCCACCATTTCAATCTAGTGCCCCTTGCAGGTATCCCTCTTGTATCCGTATGACGTCACTTGACGCTGCTCTATTCAAACCATATCTCTGTCTTTAATACTTAACGGAGATAGTGTTTTGGTGACCTTGAAAAGCGTATTTCAAGGTTAATTTCAGTTGCACCAGTAGTATGCCCGAGATATACTTAATTTGTAGGTATATAACCATACAAGACGTATCTGCAACACTATGGGAGTTGTTGCGTGCTGCCGTTGAGATGAACAAACTTGAGCGTTGGTTTGTAAATATGGTAGTAATCCAGTTGTTAATTATTACGTTCCCTTAGCGATTAGTCTTTAACTTCACTTTCTACGATAAGTCCCGTTTTCAGGAGAACGAACGACAAATACTCTGGAGAATAATCTGTCCCTTAGGATGGTTAAGGCTGGTAAGTGCGTTGTATCGAGGGGGTTTTGTAGATAGGAGCAAATTAATATAAAAGTCCATTGGCTGCCGTTTTATCTGCTTCTCCTTTTATCAGCAGCTTTTCGCGGTCTTCGACAAAGACGAAAGGCATTCGAAAGGCTTAGAAAAAGATTTCGGGGGAGAGTGGGAAGATGTGACCTGAATTTTTAATAGACTAGACGAGTTCATTTAACGGCCGAGCAATCATGTTGCTGGAATTTGCTCAGATTCTGAAGGATCTGCCGTTTTACAACCCACTAAAGGCGAAAAATCTGTTCACAAACCCTGAGTGAATGGTGGAAAAATGAAACCACGACTGGCAAACCCTTAATAAGAATTCGCTATTTATTCATAGTTTTACAGCACCTTGTCAGAAAAAAATCATTCTTTGGCTGCTCTTGCTATAGCAGGTAGTTAGAGTGAATTGGATTAGCACTTTAACGGTTTCCATGCTGGCGAGATCGAAATGAAATACAAACCAGTCAAGTGTAAGAATATAAGTGGAAAATACTTTCGCTTATACTATACGTGAAGAACGACATTGGCAGCAAAACTGTTAACTTCGGGCCAACATTTGCAATATCAGCCAGCAACAACAAAAAACAAATCACGGTTTGCAAGATTACAGAACAAGGTCATTGGTTCCAGGTCAGAACCACTTTTGCATAGCATTGATTAGGCATCCTTTTTAACTTATTTAAAATACACGAACGTAAGGGCGCGTTTACGCAACGACTCGCTTTTGCATTCTCGCAGCTAGAATTTAATCACGATGGCAAAGTCGTCGTTGCCGTGGTAACAACGCTACCTGGATCAGCTTACTCCGACGACGTCTGAGTAAATGCTTCAAGTCTTATAATCCGTGACAATAAGGTAAAGAATTCCTCCTGACGAAATTTTCTCATTCGCTTCTGAACTCGCATTATCGAATGATTTCGTTGCGAGTCGACGTAGCCGAAACCGCCGCCATGTTGGAATTTCAGATGATTTCTAGCTTCTAGCTGCGAGAATGCAAAGGCGAGTTGTTGCATAAACGCGCCCTAAACCAGTGTAGCTGTACAACTGCTTGTATACGGAGCCGCAACTAGATTTTTCCAAGGAGGGGGTACAAGGGCAAAATGTTGGGCCCCTCCTCCACAAGCACACAATTTTGGGGGCGAAGTGGTTCCCAATTCCGACGAAACTACAGTGAATTGTGTTTCAGTTGAGCCCCTGATTCGAAAATTTTAGGCCTCTGCCTCCTGAGCTCGGGTGCCGTGCAACCCTTTGTACCACGCCTAATTGCGGCACTGCCTGTATATTGTTGGCCTAAATTAAGGTCAATATCTGTAAGCCTCTGATAACCAATCTGTTGATGTGATTTCGTTCTTCCGCAAAAATTTTGCGATAATTTCACACCATAAAATTGCCATTTTTTTTTTCCTGTGTTGATATGGGTTCCAATATACAGGAACTGGAAGTCAATAGGCCTTTTTTCTCATTTCAAAGAACTCGCGAGGTTATAGAAGGGAAAGAACACCAACCGTGGGTAGAAAGGGAACAGGAAGACGGTCGATGCACAGTATAGGTGTGGTCGGTTGGTCTTGGCACGTTCCAAAGGCTTTCGCGAAGGTCCGATTTGGCCGGAAGGCTTTGTGCAGTGGACGGCCTGCCACCTTATTCGCGAAGAGATGATTGAGCGGCACAATTTCAGTTTGGCCACTTGACCATCTATCTTGTAGCTTGTCCAGAAGTAGTGGACGGTCAAAGGACACTTACCTCCCTCCCTCCACCTAACACACACACTTCCCCAGCCAGCCCAGACCCCCGTGAGCGAAGAGGCCAGATTCAAATTAAAGGTGATGCCACGCGCCAATTCCAATAACTGGGCGCGGCGGCCGAATTTTGCATTACCATGGCAACTCGGATCAGTCGCCTAGGCAACGAAGCGGCCAAGCATTCATTGTGTCCAGCCAAGAATTTTACGTTCCGTTTTATGGTAAATCGTGTCAAGTTTTTGTGGGCAAGCCGAAGTGGTTGTCGAAAAAGAGAAAGAGGGGAACGCCACAACGATGGGAAGGACCGTTGGAAACTCGTTGAGGCCGTCAGTATGAATCAAAAGAGAAACTATGGAGAATGAATCACGTAGACTATTTCGAGAGAATTCGAGTCATGACTGTGGCCGGAATTTCCGTCTGTAATATGATGGGATTGGTGTGTAGACATTACACAAACCGGAATAGTGTTCCCAACCAAATAACTGCTATAATCACTTAGTTAAAAAGTCTCGTTAATGAATAAAAACTCGATGTGAAATATTTTTATCCATTTTTGTTGAGTGAATTTCAATATGAAGAACATTGGAAGGTTCGGAAAACGAAATAGTAAACTAGTCTACATCTAACTTCGTTTAACTCCACTGAGGCTGTAGATATATTTAGCGCCTGGCCCGAGTACGAACAGATACGGTTAGTCGAAACGGCATTAGATGAGAGAGAGCGACAAGACCATTATGTTAAAGACCATGACCATGATTTGAACGGGAAACCCTCTGTCGGAGCGAGAGATAATCGTCTTAACTGGAAAATCGCATAACTGAACATATGTACAGCAGAACAGCAAATCGT
>JAHWFP010064989.1:1293-11965 GCA_023313725.1 Lithobius niger
TGAACTAGTCCCATTTTAACTCCTCTTTTGTCTGGGCGTCTGTTTGTCCCGCATGTTATGGCCAAACCCATGAACGGATTCAAATAAAATTTGACAGGAATGTTCTTTGAAATAAGACTGAACGACGTCATGTATGAGGCGCCATTTGGGACATAATTAAGTTGCCTAAAATATATATAATGTGGCGAATATATAAAATATTTTGCGCATATATACAATATTTTGTCAAATATATAAATATTTTAACATATATAAAATTATGTTCCATATATAAAATATTTTACACATAAATTTTTTCCATATATAAATTATTTTTCATACATAAAGTACTTTCCATATATAAAATATTTTCCATATATTAAATACTTTCCATATATTAAATACTTTCCATATATAAAATTTTTTCCATATATAAAATGTTTTCCGTATATGCAATTTTTTCCATATATATGAAGTTTCCTCGTCCAATCCTCATATATAAAGTTTTTGTGCGCATCAATCTGCGCAGGTGTCCGCCCAAGGTGAGCAACGCCATGTACCGGCAGACAGTGCAACTATGGCCTTGTTGTAGCGTTAGCTCCTATTGCCTATTAACGCAACAGGACAGAACAGAACGCAATTCATTTGCTACAAGTAGGCTTCAAATTTAAAGCAGTTTTGAGAAAAAGCGTAAAATAAAATGTACCTTTAAATATTGTGTTAGTATGCTTACACCATGACAGAAAAAAAGTAGGAATTAATTACATCTGTGCTATAAAAATGAAATTTCGTAGCACAGTATCATTGCTACGATAATTACTTTTTTCTGCCATGGCGTTAAGCTTACTTTTAATACTAAGGTACCATTTAAATTTACGTTTTTATTTTTAAGAGTTTCTTTCAAAACAGCTTTCAAATTGATGCTTATTGCAGGTAAGCTGCCTTCTGTTTGCGGGCAGTAGGAGCTATCTTGCCAGGCTTAACGATGCACATGATGATGCAGGACCAGGGGCCATAGTCTCGACTTGATCGCTTTCATCACGTCCATTTCGCTTTCGACACAAAAAGTAAGATGCAACGTCGAATACGTTTTGAAAACACCTCATAATGCGAGTCCCGAACCCCTTGCGAGGTCACTTCGTTGCATATGATTACGGTACAACTTGTTTCTGATTTAAAAATTCTGCGTTTCTTGGACGCATGCAGTGATAAACTAGTAAATGATTACAGTTGTTTGCTGAATGCGTAGACATTCATGACATTTATTTGTGTAGAATTTATTGATTTACTATTCGCTTGCAACCGCAATCGCTTCTAACGCCGCAACAAGGCCATAGTTGCACTGTCTCCGGTAGATGGCGTTGCTCACCTTGGGCGACACCTGCGCAGATTGATGCGCACAAAAACTTTACATACGAGGATTGCACGAGGAAACTTCATATATATGGAAAAAATTGCATATATGGAAAACATTTTATATATGGAAAAAATTTTATATATGGAAAGTATTTAATTTATGGAAAATATTTTATATACTATATGTAAAGTATTTTATGTATGGAAAATAATTTATATATGGAATAAAATTTATATATGGAAAATATTTTATATATGGAACATAATTTTGTATATGTTAAAATATTTATATATTTGACAAAATATTATATACATGCGCACAATTTTTTATATATTCGCCATATTATATATATTTTAGGTAACTTAATTATGTCCCAAACGGCGCCTCATAGTCATGTACGTGTTTTTGTACGAATGCTAAAAACCTAATATGGTGTCCAAAAAAAAGGGTTTTGTGCTTATATCTTTCAAATCATTCATCAGATTAATTACAGAATGGTTTGGACAACGGAGAATAACGTTCATCAAAAAGGGTCCCATTCATCTATTGTGCAAATTCAAGATGGCGTGCCAAAATGCCTTCAAAAACAAAAAGTAGTTTACTTTAGTTATATTTAGTTGGGGCTGAAGGGGTTGAAGAAAGTAACTGTTGTATGTTCTAGGCGTCTTTTCTTTCTTTCTCCGAATCTAACTTTGAACTCATTGTTTAAACTTCTGCTTCTTCTATATTTACATCATTCCATGATACTACAGTTTCATCTGTGTATGCACTACGCATTCTCAGAAGGAAATTTTGCTGGCGCAGTTTTATTTTGAGTGATGGCAAAGGGCGAAATGGATGCCCCTCTCTCTGCCATACCCTATTATACCTTTTCCCTCCTTCCCGCAACATCGGGATGTTATTAGTATGCAAAACCGCTGTGCGGGTGCGGCCCTTCACCCGGTCAAGTTTAGCGCTGCCTGCGGCGCATATCGCCGGCAAAGCGACCATCGACCAGTTCTACGGAGCAAATTGGAAAAATGGCGTCTTTATTCACCACCTCGCGGCCGTCCAATGGAACTGCATAAGTGGGATTCGCCTGGGACGGAGCGATTAGTGGCGACGTATTAGAACACTTTTGCAGATCATTTCAAACGCCGTCGCTGCCGAAACGGATAGAGTCCCGCAGTCGACGATATGGAAAACGAGCGATTGGTTGAAAATCTCCGAGGACGGGAAAATCCCTTACGAAAGGGAACGGCCCTGCTGGCTATGGATAAGAGAAATTCTGCAGATTGAATGAAGGAGATTTGTTTTTTTAAGTCGGGGAAGGGAAAAAAATGATGGGGGAAAAAAAGTTAATTATGGAAAAATTTGGGCGAATACGATGATTAATCTTTGCCCGAATCGAGTTTTTTCATTTCTTTTTTTGTTATTTTTGTTCCGTATTACTACTCTTCCGCCCAAAGAGCGTTACAAAAAAAAAAAGGCAGCCTGAATAAGTAAGATGGTCGGAGAGAGAGAATTTCTTTACAGTAACGATGAAGAAAAAAAAAATTGAGAATAAGCCAAAATGAATATGAATTATTATTACGCACTCAGTACGAACGTGGGTGGTGAGGAGAGATTCGTTTTTAACTTTTTCTTCCTTCGTCTTTATTATTCTAAAACGAGCTAAAGTCGTGCAAGCGCAAAGAAAATTTAACTTTTAAAATCACAGCCTGAAGCGAAGACTTAATTTTTTTTTTTTTATATTTTTCACCGAGCGAGCATCAGTACGATTTGAAAAGGATTCAACGCTATAGTTCGAGGAATATTATAACGCTCATGATGCCTATACACACATAACCACGAGTTTCAGAGTTAGACTCGGCACTTCTTAAAACTTGCAAATTGAATTTTGAAGTTCTGGCGATAAGGACAGGATTTCGCAACTGGCTGTAAAGCTGATGAACTGGCGCACCTCTTTTGAAATTTTTCCAAGCCCTAAGGCGTACACTGGTTTCAGGTGCACTCAAATAAGATGGGGAAAAAAAAACGAAAACAAATATTAAAAAACTTTTATGGGTCGGTTCGTGAAAAACACATGAACTCCGTTACCGTAGGCGTGGACCGATTCTATCCGTAACTTAAGACGTCCATGCAAATCAGATGGACGAACGATTTCCGGCTACCTCGTACGATTTGCGGGTTTTTTTGGGGGGTGGGTGGGGGGGGGGTGTAGATTTGGGGGTTTGTTTAACTTTCTGTCATGTCTGGTGCAGCGGCAAACCCGGACCACTGCAATGGCGCTAATGACTTATACCACGCGCCATGGCTGTTTGCTGTGACGTGCATATCACGTGACTGTGCTAGTCCAATCAGACGGCCAAACAGCCGTTGTTCTCGTTCGTCATTGGCTAACTCATGGTGACGTCACGGCAAACAGCCATTGCGCATGGTTTAGCTGTCGACTCGCCATAAAACCTCCCCCCCCCCCAACTTATACGAAAGTGATTTTATCCCTGCAAACTATTAGGATTCCTATCACTAATCATTTGCAACTTTTTCCTTGAGCTGTAAGCTCAGTTTGTCTTAACGGATTCAATTACAATTTTATTCGCAGAAGCCGTGACCCACGGTCGTACGCTCCTACCCCAATATAAATTTACAAAACTCGCCCACAAACACACAAACCGCAACTGATCATTTATATCCTTACAATTAGTACTCAGCATTGTTTGTTAACAATCACATTTTTACAGTTTTAAAGAACGCAAGTCACAACCATTGTTTACTTGCATTACTATGTAATTGTCGTGGACGGCTTGCCCTGGCCTGTTGACTCGATGGGTAGCTTGACCGTCTCATGTCCGTACGAGTTCGATCCTGGCCTCAACCAACCCTTGGTATTTTCGGGACGAGAAGGACATGGTGTCTCTTGCTCATGCCGATTGTGGCATGTCAAAAGGTCCTCGGTTTTCTGCTTGGATTTCTCCAGCAAAATTGTCACTCTCGTCGTCTACAGTGGGACAGATATAACCCCGTTTAGGTTCGGCTCCCCTAAGAACAAACAACAACAACAACAAATTTAAATACTTATCGTTTGGTTTCAAACCGTAAAATCTTAGCTGGAACTGGATGGAGTTCTTTCATTGCCTCATCGGCAAAGTCAGCAGAGAGTCAAGTCCGCAATGACGAAACCTTTATTCCACGCGATCACAAATGGTTTGCATGGTAGCAGTGATTGTTTTACGTGCACCGAAATTGCCATCAAGGGCGGATCCTGAGAGGTTGGCATCCCAACCTTTCAGCTTCTTCTCCCTTGCTAATAAAACTAGGTCGTTTTTATCCGTAACGAATTTCCTGTTTTTTTTTTCTTTTTTTTTTTTAAGAAAAAATACATTAAGATTTGGGCACTGCACAGTGGAGAATACCAATTATCCTCCTTTAAAAAAAAGTATGGAAATGATCCGTTCAGTAGAATGGACACTAGCTTGACAGAAATAACATCCTAACAATAACAAGATATTTCACTGCTCCGTTTAAAACGTAAAAATTAGCTCGGCGCTTATTTTTAAATCTGCATACACACACAAATCTGCAGACTCCACGAGCGATGAGAGTTACGCACACTATTAGACTGAGAATTTTGTGTGTTTATTTCCCAGATGTGTGTGTGTATGTTTTGTGATGAGGTAGCTCTGATGCAAGACATTTCCAGGTTCGCAGAAGACATTCATGCAACAACTAAGGGTTCGGTGTTGGTAGTTGATTGTGAAATGGAGCAACCATTTTAAAATGAACCAAAACATGCGTACAAGTGGAACCATCTCTGTCATAAGACATGAAGCGAACTATTCTTAGGCCATTCACATTTTACCACCCGGACTTGTTTACTTGTCTAAAAGCCTAAAGGGAGAAAAAATAGATACGCAAATCTGAAAGACAGAAAGAGAGCGAGCGGATTTAAGCATGTAGTCCAAGTCGGATCTTCTTCTTGTGGCTCAACGTCTCAGCCTTTGAGATTTCCTGATTGGATTTGAGCTGGAGACGAAAGCCAGGTCAAGCGAACTTGATCCTTCGCCGCCATTTTGTGTCCCACCAACAAAGAAGCCAGCTGCTTCAGCCATTTCCTGCCGTTCCGCAGGCCAACAAGGAAGTTGTGTCATCAAAACTACATAGCTTAATATGGGCAGGCTAAATAATGTCACTCAGAGCTGGAGGGGAGGTTTGTTTATTTGTTTGCAAGGGCTGCGTTAATGTCAGACTTAGGCTAATCCTCCTGTATGTCTACTATACTGTTTACTCGCTACGCTTTCTGGTGTTTTACACGAGACATTTTTCTAATTATGACTTCCTATTGTGTTGGTGTTGTTATTACAGATGAGATCGTAATTATGGATAAGACTCGAACCGTCAATCACAGAAGTTTGGGCTTCCTTTCCGCCTTTGTTACCTGTTCTGACCAGTTTTTTTATTTTTAAAGTCGTTCTGTTATTTTAATTTTAATTTTAATGTACCTTGACATAGATGTTTATCATGATGTTGTACTCTTCTTGTATACAGAGAACGGGGTGTAGAAAATCCCAATATGAGCACAGTGTGCGCTCATTAGTATGCACTATTTCGGCTAACTTTCCTCAAAACATATGAGTTATACGTATATTCTTAATCTTTTTCTGCCCGATATAGGTAAGGTTAGGTAGCACTAGATGCAATTATGCGTATTTTATTTGATTAGGCCTACTCACACGTACACCTACCTAAAATTTATTAAATATTCTTTCTTTAGGTCAAGTGTGCAAAGTAATATTTCCCCAGAGCACGAAGTGGTCAAAAAAGCACAAGTGGTACGGCTGGTGCCCCCCCCCCCCGCCCTCCCCATCCAGGCAATTTACGTAGGTAATTTCTTAAGTCTCAAAGTCTCCAGTCTCCTACCCATGCAGCCGACATTTCGACAATTTCCCGGACACCCCTTTTAAAGCGTATTATGCACAGGCACCCTCACCACACACTGCGTTTTATTGAATAAATCAACATACCCAGCACCACTCAAAATATACTGGACTATCCCAAGCAGCCTAAAATCTAAGTCAGATCGCCCAATAGCGTGTCCCAACACTTTAAAAGCACCAATCACACCGTGCTGCTGGTGAGCTGTTTCTGTCGTTGATCTACAGACCTCCGAAAAGTATAGTGAGACCTCAGAACAATTGTTAACTTTACCCACCCAAAATCAAAACTGGTAGAAAAACCCACCAAGTTTCCAAAAACGATCGGCCTTTGAAGGTAGTGATATCATTCCACCAGGGAAAGGCCGCCAAGGTCAATCCTATTAACCAAGTTAATCGCACCTACTAAAAGTTCGAAAGTTAAATGAAAACTTGAAGATTGCTACTAGCGGTAGCAATCTTCAAGTTTTCATTTAACGTCCAAAGTATTATTCGGTGCGATTAACTTGGCTAATACGATTAACATTGGCGGCCTTTCCCTGGTGGAATGATATCACTACCTTCAAAGGCCGATCGTATTTGGAAACTTGGAGGTTTTTTTTTTTTACCAGTTTTGGTTTTGGGTTTATTTCACAACTTTTATAGGACTGTGAACGTACATAAGGTTACACCGTCTGTTTAAGATGCTTCAATCCCATTTTTGCACACACTGACTAACAATCGCTGATTTCGTTCGCTTCGCTCACTCAATCAGCGCATCCCCTTCAGTTGTTTTGTTTAGCCCTTCACCTTCCCCTTAATTTTTCAAGACTTCGTTCACATTTAGTCATGCAGAAACCCCCGAAGGTCGTTGTTACTAAAACAGCAGAATGCGAAGCAATTTATTTTTGGGTTATTAACAAAAACCCATTAGCTCGTGTATGCTCGTATTGTTGCGTAACCATCATCTAACGCGCATCCCTTTATTCTTACGCAATCCACGGCAACGTTAATGTTTCTTTATTTTGTCCTTCGTTACAGTTCAGTTTTTAGTTCGTCCAGGCTTTTACAATAAATCTAAGGACCAGTCTTGATTGTTCAAGCAATTGTTGCTTAAAATCTTTGGTTGCAACTTGGAAAAGAAACGAAATTTAAATTTGCCCGTGGCGAATTTCAAAACCCTCCCTCGCATTTGTCCTAACCGCTACAACCCCAAAACCAACAAAAGGGCCATCCTCAGATCACTATGCATCCGTGTGCAAAAGTTCCGGTGCGTAGGCCTTCTCAATTTTGCGCTAGCCAAAATAGATTTTAAATGGGAAAAATGGGAAAACTAGCTAGCTAGACAGTAACATAAAAACAACGTTATTGACGCATCTTTTTCTTTATGACTGGTGGACACTCATCCTTTAAATTTTAGTTTTTCTTTATCTCTGACCCTTCCCCCTTACATTTTCCACAATTTGAAACATTTCTGTCGCATTGGGATTTATCCTAAACATGCCAAAATATGCTTTCAGTTGTTTACAGTTAACAGACACAGGTCTGCTAGTGAGCCGCCTTTTTATCATTAAAATCAATTTTTTACAATCGGATGTCTACAATGGGATGATCTACTGTTACTTGGTGGCGACACACTAGCGTGTGTCTAGATTACGCAATAAGCCAACCACATGTGACACCTTATTATGGGAGACTTTAATCTTTCGATAGTGTGGACTGGTCTAGACTGTCAGCCACTGATGAAGCTGATAAACGTATTCTAAACTGCTTCATTAAGAACTTCTAAGTTATCAATTGATTGATTTTCCGACCAGGGGCAAAACTGCGCTTGACCAGCGATTTGACCTTGTTTTATCAAAAGATAATGATATAATCTCCGATGCTAAGGATGAAGAGAAATTTGGCCAGTGATCATCATTTGATCCGTTTCAAGTTTGCATTTGGTGAGGGCTATCGTACAACACATCAAAAGTTAAACTTTAATAGGAATTTAGTTTATTATAGGACTTTGTTCGAAACCAGTATCAAGCTGTGAGTTTCGAAAACGGTACTATTGCCTCTGCTATTGGACAAGATGGTATGACATTAGTTTTACTATTCTTGATGAATGCAGCTACCTTGTGAACAATGAATTTTACATGAGGCTTGCTTGGATGACCTTCAGGCAACTATTAAACTTTAGAAAAAAACTTTGGGGGCGAGGGGGTGGGGATTGAGGCTTAATGGCGCATCGACAACTAGGTCATTAGTGCCAACCAACCCAAAAAAAAACTTTGGAAACAGTACCGTTGTGAAAAAAAAAATGGCGGGATTGGCATCAGTATCCCAGGCCCTACCGTTTCCCTTCGCACTTTGGGTGCGAATAACCATTTATTGTTATTATTTATTATAAAACCCGTTTAGTGTTTGTGATCGTTATTCTGACCTTAATAGGTGAATTGCGAAGGGGACTAAAGTACAAAAAAGGTTCTTTGAGGAAGCCTGTGGTTTTTGGCAGTGTAAATGACAAGCTTTCTTCAGTTATATAAGAATATGCAATAATAAGATCACTAACGTGGGTCCCTTCCAAAAATCTGTGGGGTTGTTACACTAGATCTACTCGTCCAATCTAACTTCCTTACCTCTACCTTTGCCAGTCGGGTGTGCACAGATGTCACTAATTACAATGACAGTATAGTTACGGCTCCTTGGTGCTTTCCGCCGTTAATCTTCAGTAATTTCTAGTTAGTTTCTGCAATTCAGCGTGCTAAATCCCTATCAGGACCACCATAAATGGTCAAACATTTATCTTGACCATTTTGTTCAAGAGTCCAATACTGCGAGATTATTGTGTGTGCTCTTATTAGAAAAAAAAACAAAACTTTGATCACTCTGATATTTAAAAAGGAAGACTTGACTTGCTCCTAAGAACTATCAACCAACTTCATTAAACTGACGGATTGGCAAGTAGTTCGAACGCATCATTGTCTATCATCTCGACTGGCACTTGGAAACCCAACTATTTATTGTATTCTACTCATCATGGTTTCCGTAAGCAAACAATCAATGGTGACAAATTAATTTTATTATTACGACCATGTTTTCCAATGTTTTGACAACCTCTGGAACCGATTGATCAAATTTTCAACTTATAAAATGCGTTCGGTGAAATTGACTTTTCTCATTCTTGATCGTGTGTTACGAGAGGTGTGTTACGAGAGGTCTACTCCAGTACAACACCACGACTAGCATCATGGGTAAAAAAAAAAACCCGCCAGTACAGCAGTCACAAAATGGCGTCTATTAACGTGTCTTCAATCGGGAAAGGAGGTAAAATGATTCACAGCCTACTAGGGAAATTATTTGGAATGTCTATTGTTATCTGCGAAGCAAGGAACCAACAAAGAGCAAGAACGCCGTTTCCCAAGAAACGTCAGATGCAACAAAGGTTTCTTTCAGTTGTGTTTTCAAATAGTTAACGAAGGCGCGCAACTACCCGCTGAAACAAGTGCCACTCCAGCCGCAGCAGAGGCTACAGTTCCGCGGTTCATAACGGCAGCGAAATAACGGCCAAAGGACCCAACGGTAACAAGCTTGGACGACTTTCAACTGTCAGCCGCTCGAACAGCAATAACTGAAATTCACCGAGAAAGTAATTATCCAAATCTTGATAATGTTTTGGCCAAGTTCAAATCGAAGATTGGATTTAAAGATGGGAGAACTTCCGTGGCATTTAACCATGAAAAAGAAACTTGGGATGAAATACGGAAAATGCAACAACAGAAATTTTAAATAAAAGCGTCCAGAAATTGTTTCCCAGCGTCGCCGATTTTTACGTCAGGTACGACATTTAAGAAGTAATCCGTCTCATTTACAGTATTTATTTATTTGGATGAAACTTGCTTGGGTGAATGAGCGTCACGGGCGAGAACGGCAATGGCAGTTAAAGAAAAGGCGCACCGGACTCACAGCTGACAGCGCAAGTGACGGCTTGGTTGGTCGCCTTATTCCGATCGGAAAGGGCCGAAGACTCATTTCGCTACACACCGGCTATACAAACGGTTGTTTTCACAACCACCAAAAATGAAAAGATCTGAAATTTGTACTGTTTCACAAATAAATTGTTACAACATTCACAACAGTAGAACACACTTCCTTAACTTTTTTTTTTTAGCTCCACAACGAATTAAAACTTAAAACCTACGTGTTTTTTATATTTATTACCGTCTGACCCAAAATACAAGAAGGGTGGGGAGGGAGGGGGGGAAGGAGAGAAGAAATACCCAAAAGGCAGTGGCGAATGTTTTAATGAAAATAGTAAATAAATACATTTTCCCAAAGATTGTATGCCCCACGGCACGAAATAATGACAGTAAGTGGAAAGAAAACCGAGGCTAAAATGTGATTCGGTAAGATAAAAAGTATTTTCTCTTTTTTGAATTCAGGCTGAAATTTATCTTAT
>JAHWFP010064992.1:0-19100 GCA_023313725.1 Lithobius niger
AATTATTTTCTCTCATAAACGTTGTTAGCGAGATACATCGTCCAATGTTTAAGCCTGTCGCTTGTGTTGTTGGCCGTCTCCGCGATCAGCTGGCAGTACAGTGACGTCACGAGCAACGTCATGATAGGCGCGGCGCGTTAATGAGGTCGGGACGGAACAACCTTGTAAAAGAATATATCTATTTAATTAACCTTGATGTCACACGAGTTTTTTGCCTCAATATGTAAAAAGTGTCCGAATAGCCCGGTGTGGTAGTAGGCTAACTAATGCCGGAAAAGCACGAAGCTGACGGTCCTGGAGTGAAGCCAGGAACGCAGTTACTATCTCAGCTGGCCTTCGTGGTGTAACAATAACGATTGTAGGCTACGTATCAGGGTCGATGAACGCAAGATTTTTCCTACAATAGAGAGAAACATTTGCACAGTGTCGAGTTTGTCGTAGTGCTGGCCTACGCGTATTTTGTGACGAGACCCTGTGTTGATGACCAATCAATTGTCTGTAGCAAATAGTAGAATGAAACCGTTTGAATGTAGTGAATGTGGAAAGACTTTTGGGAAAAAGTCCCATTTAAATTGTCACACGCTTGTCCACAGTGGAATAAAACCATTTCCATGTGAGCAGTGTGGCCAGTTCTTTAGGAGAAAGTCCGATTTAAATTGTCACGCGCTTGTGCACAGTGAAATAAAACCATTTGAATGTAAGGAGTGTGGCCAGTCCTTTAGGAGAAAGTCCGATTTAACGTATCACACGCGTGTGCACAGTGGAATAAAACAACATGAATGTGGTGAGTGCGGAAAGGCCTTTGCACGCAAGTATCAGTTAACGGATCATGCGTTTGTGCACAATGGAATGAAACCACTTGAATGTAGTGAATGTGGCAAAGCTTTTGCCCGAATACAAAACTTGAGGAGTCATCAGGTTGTACACAGTAGAATTAACCTGTTTGAATGTGGCGAGTGTGGAAAAGCATTCGCGGAGAAAGCAACATTAGCAAAGCATAATTATTGCGTTCACAGTGGAAACAAACCATTTGAATGCAATATATGTGGAAAGGCTTTCCCGCGAAACCAAGACTTAAAGAGGCACGAAGTGTGTGTGCACAGTGGAAAGAAACCATTTGAGTGTGGTGAGTGTGACAAAACATTTGCGGAAAAATCTTCATTAATTAGGCATACATTTTGTGTACATAGTAAAAAGAAACCGTTTAAATGTGATGATTGCGGCAGGTCGTTTGCGCTAAAATCGGTATTGAAGCGACACGCGAGTAGGGCACACACTGGAAAGAAATAAGTCTTGAAGAGCCATCAGCTTGGTGCATATATAGTGGAAAGAAACCATTTGAATGTCGTGAATGTGACAAGGCGTTCAGGCTGAGACTGCTTAGAGAGTGTGATGCCCATTGTTATAGCCTGTTCCACATTATGTCTGCAGGAAACGGACTGAATGACGCCACGTTTTTTTGCACTACAAGTGCAAAACGTGTTGATATCGCACTTGTAGACTCTCCACAGTTACTGTTAGAATCTACGAGTGCAATGTTTACATGTTTTTGCATCATGCAGTCAGTTTTCTGCATACTTAATGTGGAACAGACTATAGCTAGAACAGTGTAGGGGCCTACTGCCGCAGTAGCTTCGTGCCAGATGGCCGGCCTATCTAGTTTCCGGCGTGTGAAGGTTAGACCGATAAGTTTTTGGTTGCATTTTCTGATGTTATGTAGTTAGCCGCAGCGAGCGAGGCTCGTAATTTGGAAAAAAAACTGACATCATTTTCGTGAACGGCGACCTTGATTTACCTTTTACACCAATGGCGATAGTACAACCTTCCACATATGCAGATCGATGGTGGACGAGCTTGGAGTCGCTGTGGAAGTGGTCTCCGGTCTAGGTCGACCTTCGTATGACACTGTGTGACTGGACTCCGTAACAACCTGCAATGGCATTCCATGAGGTGGCTGAAGTTGGCTAGACATTCCAGCACCGCATTCGCAAGTACAGGGGTCATCTAGACGCTAATATTATTATATCCATGGTGTGCGACGCTAGTACCAAATCTGAATGATAGATGGTGCTAGGGGTTCTAAAGGCAGTCAACTAAGGTGAAAAATTATTCGATTTTTTTTCAGTCAGGCTTAAATGCTACGAACTAATCAATTCACAAGAAAATCCAACGTAAGAAGAAGATGGCATACAATATTGTGTAAACAGCTAGCTATCAATTAGAAACGTTCCTTCGCATTAATATAGCTAGCGGAGTCGCTCGCTTCGCTCGCTCATTCCGCGTTGTCTGGCAGCGCTCGAGGAGATTTCTTGCTGCAACATTTATGATACAGGCAGACCTTCCACATAAAAAACGATCAAGCAAATTATAGGAGTGTAGAATGCGATATCGGTTATCTCGAGAGAAGGTCAATATTATTTTTTTACGTCCAAGGAGTCGAGCAAAAAGATGAAGCAATTTATCAGAAAAGCACTGTGTTTGATGACAAACGCTGATTTTCGTTCGCTCTGCTCACTCAATCAGCGAAAACATTTCCTCAGAAACGTGACTGGATCAAAGTAACCACCAAGAACCACACATCACTTGTAATTTGTGTTAGTATACACTTTATATGGGTTTTCTTGTTTTACTTATTTTAAAAATATTGTTCTTTACGTCCTGCTCAGTACAGATTTTTCCATGGGCGTCTTATCACTTCACATTCTGATGATCCCTCACTTGGAGAAACATCTGCAGAACGTCAGATGTAATCTCCTACGAAGGTGAGAGATGAGAGATTGATAGAGCAAAGCGAGACACACATTGAAAAGGTTTACTTTACGTGGAAATCGCTCACTTTGCTCGTTCAATCCACGCACCTCCATGCTTCAGAAACACGAATATTTGACACCGTTTTAAAACCAAATCTATTGGTATGCTCCGATCGGAGTGGGGAAATGATGTACACTAGTCACAGTTACAGTATCAGGGTTTAATGGCGCTGGCACAAGAATGGTACAAAAACCTCCTTCTTCACCCTCTAGATCACACTCTGCCTTGCTCGTAATGCGCTTGCGCGCCGCCTGGCGTGAGTGTCAGGACGGAGGGGCCGTGTGTGTGTGACGTCACCCTCACACGCTTCCCCCTTTCCAAATTGAGGAATGGGTTTGGCCCTACAATTGGATGGGCTCCCAGCCACAAAGGTGTACATAATTTCTAGGGATCGACCGGGTAACAAAAAACCGAGTCCGAGTAATTATGAATACCCACCGAGCCGAGTCAGAGAAGTAAAACCGGGTCGTAAATTTTCAATTTTTGCTGTATGTTTAATATGCAGCTTTTTTTTGCTTTGGTTTCGGTTTTTTTTTTGCTTTCAGTCATTATCATTTCGTCCAGTTTTGTATTGCGCATAGTATAACAATGAACGAAAGCAAAAAAAAAGGACGAAACCAACTTTAAAATACTGTAAAATACCAGTAATTCTTTCTTCCAAATTTTTTAATTATAAACTTTACGTTATTAAATAAAGTGAAGTCAAAAATTAAATTGGCCAGCAATTCTTTGTTCCAATTCTTATTTTTTAAATAATAAAGTGAAATGAAAAATAAAATGCATTTTGGTTACTTTGTCTCACAATAGTCCTTTGTTGGCTTTAATCCTTTAAGCAATGATGTGGCCCAAGTGGAGTAACGATGTATATATACGTCGAAACTTTTATGGGTAAGTGCGGGTAGAAAAATACAATTTTCGGCCAAATATCGACATGAGAAAAACTGAAATTCGCTACCCGATATGTTGTGCATCGATACCTGTAAACAAAACGTTGTTAACGATGTCTATACTTTTATAAAAAGCTCTCACTAAAAACTGCAAAAATGTGGTGTTCATTCCTTTTTCCGAAGTTCAAGAACAAAAAATTGGTAATTTTCGACGGTGGTAACGAACAAACCATTTGACTGGGCGCCGCCATCTTGGGTTCATTGAAAAGCTGGAATTTCTCTCTATCTGGGCCTCTCAACACATTTTCTCGATGCCCGTTTGGCATTGGCCAATCAGATGGAATGTAAGAGGCTGTTTCTGGCGGTCTCGAGCTGCCTTTCCAAAGCAACTGGAAGATCGCGTTTCATCATTGGCCAGTTGGCACCACGTGACCGATTTGGCGCGCTCTCATTGGCTGACGGGCGATTTTATAATAACCGCCATGGCACGCACGCTTCGGATTTCACGTGAGCGGTTATGTTCAGTTCGTTGTTGAAACTGGTTGAGAATGACGAGAAAGATGATGTTTCACAACATTAAAATATTTAAAACTGCAGCTACGAAGTACAACTAAAATGGAAAAGGAGCCTATAAACCTTCACACTATCGCTTATCAGGTGGGAAAACGATTTTTAGCGTAACTATCTCCTACTTGCGGACACGTTTCCTAAACACGAACATTTTCAATTTTAGTTCGTTTAAAGCCTATAATTAAAAAAAATTGGTTCTCCGAAACTATTAAAGCAATTTATCTGATTTTTTCTGTGCACATTAATGAATATCTATTGCGGGCAAGTAGTTGTAGGGGGATCCAGAAGGTATAAATGAATATGAAAATTAAAATAATTTTTTCAAATATTACCCTGTTTGTACTCGGTCGAATTTTTACCGAGTCCGAGCCGGGTCAAAAATAGCATTACCCGGTACCGGGTCGGGTATTTACCCGGACTCGGTCGAACCCTAATAATTTCACAATATAATTCTCTTTTCCATCACTAGTCAGGTTTCTTTCCTTCAATTCCACTTTCCCCTCCAAAAACAAAAACAATTAAGACAGTCTATTTGGGTCATGCCAAAAAAAATTCTCCCTTTTCCTTTCAGCACTTAGTTGCCTCAAGTTGAATACAATGGTGCTTAGGCTACAAGGTGTTCATGCACAAAACTCAATGGACAGCACTAGCTATTTCCCCCAATCCATGCATAGGCTACTATGATCTGTGTTACTCGGCACTTTCAGTAGAGTGAGGTTGCTGACAAATTTATCTCTTAAAATTTTGTTCCTCAATTACGGTATGCTAACGGGTGGGTCAAAGACAGATTTTACTAATATTAAGCAACGAGATCCAAGATGCGAGACTTTCTAGGCTCGTCTGAACAGTCAAAAAGTCAGAAAAAAGTTAAAATTACTAATGCCAAAGAGCTCGACAGAATTACTCGAGGTTTGGAGCCAGAGTGTGTCCCGGGAAGTAGCCAAAGAGGCAGTGTTTCATATCGGGTTTGTGGTTACGCTGCCGTACCTTGTTTCCAATTCCCCGGATCAACTCCAGCTCTCCACCCGAATCTAACTTGGAGCTCTCACAAAACGTACGGCATGCACTCCCCTTTCCACAGATGTTACAAGTGTGTAGGATACCGCCAATTTCTTTACAATTACAACTCATTCAGTTCCCATCTTCATTTAAGCATTTGCTCGTGTCCCCGGTGCTCCTCCTGGCCAGAGGGAAGGACCCAGTCCCTCTTATTGATTGTGTAGATCACCTCACTCCAGGGTACCGCTCACTGCTCATTCAATTTTTAATCTCTGACAACCCGCAATGAGTTGAGCACCCCGCAATTTTTAAATCCCCTCAAGCTGTCTCTAGCAAATCAATACGCCATCAAACGTTCCCAACTCCAGCTGAGGGAGGCTCCCCAAGAGTTGCCCTACACACACCCTCCCCCACCACCCCCGCCCAAATTTTAATTCCTTGCGACCAGGAGGCTGTGCAGCAAACCCCAAAATTTTTAGTACCAAAATAACTTCGGGCGTCATGCCTCCCCAGTTCTCATTACGATTCCATCTCCAGTAGGCTATCCCAACGGTGTGAGAAGGTGGTGGTTCCGATCCAAGAACCGTAGTGACTTGTCCGAATTTTTAGTTGGTTCGCATTGAGTTTTGTCTACCTTTCTGAATTGTGTTCATTATGCATTTTCATCTTTACGAAGTTAGGTTCATTATGCGCTCTATTTTAAATGGTTATCGTCTGTGTACACAATCCACTTTTGTTCGGCTGATTCTTTGGCTTGTTCTTTATGCACCTTTGCATTTACGAAGTTAGGTTTATTGTGCCCTCTAGTTTAATTGTTATCAGTTTCTGGAATCGGCACATACAGCTTGGGAAAATCGGCACAAGCTTATTTCTTTGATGGTGCAATTCAGGACCCGAGAGAGTTTAAAGATACGGAAGGAGACCAAACAGGAAACCATGATTATCAATGTTGCGTGCATCCCTGAAAGTGGCTGAGAAGAACAGTACTTTTTTAATTAGTCGAAATTGTTCTTGACCAACCTTTGTATGCTTTTTAATGGAATTTGCTCCTTTATGGCCAGTATTACTTTATTCACCAAATTGTAATTGGGAGTGTCATTTTCACACCACAATCTGAACCGAAGCATGAATAATTCTTTGCAAATAGTTCTTTCATGCTTTTGGTGGGATTTCCTGTAAATTAACATTATATCTCATGAGTATATCTCATTTACTCTCGCTCCAAGTTGGTAAATCCTGTTGATTACTGAGAGTCGAAATTGCAACATGTGAGGATGGATATTGGGACGAAAATTAAAAGTTTTAATTGCAGGAAAACTTCAAATTCGGTCTTCATTGCATATTTACGAATACTGATGAACTTTAACGCCATTAAAATAGAAATACCTCCAAATTTAGTCTAAGAAGTAGACCAGAGGCACACATGATGCTGTATTTTAATTTACTGCCTAGTATGATGTGTCTGTTCATTCTTTGGCATTCATGGAATATATAATGCATCCGTCTCTTTTGGTACTAGACAATGTTTATACTTAATTATACTGGAATTTTGGTTAGCCCAAAAAAAATACATCAAGGAGAATGAATTGTTGAGTTTTTAAGAAAATTATTACATACATATACCAGTTCATTCTATGGTAATTAGTCAATTACTTGGTTCTCATTGTGATATGTAGCTCTGTTGGTGTTTATTGCTTGTTATTCATAATAAAACTTTGATGCGTCTGTTTAAATTTAATGTAAAGTTTTAAAAATGTTTTCTATGACACATGCATATCAACCAGGGTTGCATTAAGAGTTTTCTTTTTAAGAATGAACAAGTATTGAAACTTTGTAATTAAAAGCAGCACCCGAAAGCACTTTGCCATCAATGTATTCGAAATACTTTGAAATACTCATTCGCCTAACTATCAAATTTTTCTTTCAAGTTGCAAAATAATACATGTACCACAATGAATGATTTGAATTGTTTCGCTTCCCAACTTGAGTCTGATCTCTCACTGGTTTTCAATGTAAAATAAAAGTAAAGATGGCCTTGAATTATTCGAACACACCATTAAGCTAAATTTGTAATACAATTTCATTTGTATTACATTGGCTGTCTGCATTAGTTTGTTGATGTGGCGTCAAATGTTGTATTTCTTCTGGTAGTGCCTGCAGGAAAAATATGCATTTGAATATTCCCAACAAAACATTCATTCAATTATCTTTTTTACTGTTTTGGCTTGTTTTTCCCCTCCATCTGGCTAAAAAAATAACGTTTTTCGTTAAATACCAAGTTTAATTTAGTCTAGTAATTTCTTTGGACCTGGTTGACGTCCCCAATCCTTAGTTGTTGAATATTTTAGGGAGAACTGCAGCTTGCCTCTGTAATCTTCTTCTCCATCCCTTCACCTGCAAGAATGCACTCGGCAGCACATGGACAATACCTACTATTACATAGTTGTGAGGGAAGTGAAGAAGGGTAGAATGAATTGTGGGGATTTGAACTCAAAGAGCCCATGGCGAAAACAAGGTTACACTAAAAAGAAAATCACATGCAAACTATGTAAAAACGTAAATTTGTTTTCCAGTGGCGAATATTAGAATGAGTTGGATTCTACCTATATCTGATAGTAACGAACGATTGTTTGTCCGTCCCCTTAGCAGTACCATTTAGAGTGAAGGTGGTACCTTGTGAATGACCGAGCGAACGCAGAAATTCCTTCAATCACTCTAAATTAAGTTGACTTAACTTACCTTGACTTGAATTCGCACCACTTTAGGAGAGAGGTAAATATAAGAATATTCAACACTTCCTGCATAGTCGATGTAGCCACAGTGCTTAGCCAAACTCGCGCTATTTTCAAGTCCCCATCCAACTAGCTGGCATTCAACTTCGTTAAAAGGAATTGACAGGTGGGTGTCCTAGCAGGATACACGGTACTTCTTAAAGCACTTTAAGTACTTAATCGACAGAACTTAAATCGATTTGAGTTACTATGCCGTAAAGAACCTCCATCTAACCTCAATCATTGTCTAAAACCACAAAATAGGATGGTTTATGAGAATCATTTACCATCTACTATGGCTTAATGTCCTTGCATGGGTGTTAGCCAAAAAAAATTCCGTTGCAAGGGAAAGGGGAGGAGCAAATTTACTTGTCATCCTCCCAAAATTTGGATCTTGTAATCGTACGGTTTGCAGGGTCAGCAATCCCACACACAATTACTAATTCCGTTACCTCAAGCATCCATAAACACTGTACTTATTTAATGGGCACAGACTGTGAATTAAGTTATAAGGACGTCCCAAATTCCAAGAAGATTGAAGGGAAGATAAGAGAGTAACCTGACAGCACAGTTTTTAAAATTTATATCGGATTGAAGACAACAATATCGGCCACAAATATTATCAGTTTGGGAGCCAAGAGCAGTAAATATCACTTGCCCTTCTGGGAGAAATATTATAGTTCGGCTCTGAGAAGTTCATCAATTTCTCCTCAGCAGTATCATCCATTTGCCTGTTTTCAACGGAATACTGAGTGCAGGTCCGGGTACGGTAAATCTCCCATTAACAGTACTGGTCATGTTTTGAAGAATTCCCTAATCTATCGTCTTGATAACTGCTAGTCATTTTTAATTTTTCCTCAGTATAATCAAGTTTCGGGGACACCAAGTAAAAATACCCAAAAACGCAATGTCTCGTTGATTTATGTCACTTTTAATTGTTAAACTTGGATGAGCAAACTTGATGCTTTAAGGAATGCTGTACAGGATGAACCATAAAACGGAACCAAAGCCCAAGAGAAGAAAAATCCAAAAACTTCAACACAGAAACAATATCGAAAAACTTTCAACATTCTCCTATGGTCGCACCATTTTATTATTATTTTTTTTTGGTATTCTTAGAAGAAATATTGGTTTTATGTCTTTACACTGTATCAATCGCAGCAAATGAAACTTTTTCCGAAAATAAGAATACTAGAAACAATTTTACCATATTATGCTAAAAAAGCTTATAGCAATGGCTCACAATTTACAGGGACATTCATTTTTCGTTGTTCTGGAGAGGTACTGGAGTGTGTGTAAGTATACCTCTCTCACTTACCTCCTTGCTACTAGAGTAGATAATGATTATACGCATACCCACTAGGGACGTCAAGAAATAAAGGAACTGTCATGGATCAGATGCTGCAATTGCCCTTTAAACTGGATCTAAGAAAAAACACCCCTGACAAAATGCCCCCAGAAAAAACTCCTCCTGTAAAAAACGCCCCAAGTAAAAATGCCTACAGGAAAAAATGCCCCCAGGAAAAAACGCCCTTAGGATAAAAACGCCCCCAGAAAATAATGCCCCTAAGTAAATGGTGTTTGGTTAGCATCTCCAGCTTCGCCCCATTCTTAACTACACTTCCTTAACTAATAAGGTTCAAAACTGAGCTGGTTCATCTATACGAGCATTAGTTTGCTTGAAAAGGTTGAAATTCTGAGCAATTCCACTCCCCGAGTACGGATTCCCTTAGCGAATTTGTACGTTTATGATAGCTCTTCATTTGCATTTGATATACTTAAAACATAATACTGTTTTCCTTAAACACGTACACAACTTAGTGAGATTCAAATTTTGCGTAATTCTGCAACTGTAGTCTAGAATAGGGAGATCTCAAAAATTGGAGACAGTGTTCTGGATCCATAGACCTTTTTTGAAGGAGAGAGAATGCTAGTTTAAGGAAAAGCAGGTAAGTATGTTTATTGTTTACGGGGGAGATTTTAGTAAATAAGTGAAGATACTGTTTCAATAAAATTCTTGGAGCTGTAAGTCATTCAAAGCAAACTAATGTTCGTACAGATGAACCAGCTTAGTTGTGAACCTCACTAGACATCTTTGACAGAGAAAGAAGTTTAGTTTAATAACGAAAAAAAGTAGCTAAAATGAATTGAAAACCAAGAGTTAAGTAAATGCCCAAAGACAGTTTTTTTTTTTTATAAATTTCTTAGGGCATTAAGTGATCTGAAGCAAACTAATGTTCATATAGATGAGCGTCTTAAATCTCAGCTACGATGATTACCACTGGAGCATTTTCTCTCACTTGGGGGCGTTTTTTCCAGGGGACCTTTTCTCCTGGGGGAGTATTTTTCTGGAGGCGTTTTTTTCCTGGGGGCATTTTGTTGGAGGCGTTTTTTCTGGGGGCGTTTTGTCGGGATAACCGTTTAAACATGACTTTTGTCATTACTGATTACTAGACCCCCTCATGTACATAGTAATTATGTTGATGACGAAGACCACTTTATTTCTACGGTACGAATATTTTCCTTTCTTTGTCTGGTGTATAGCGGCATAAGAAAAACTTTGACTAATATATGGCATGCCATCAGATTTTTTATTAAACATTTTTCATTATCGCATTTTAATTTTCATTATCGACCTGAATATCTGTTAACGGAAATACACGGTCGATAATGGAAAAAAAATTTCGATAATGAAAAATATTTTCCGTTCACGGAAAACATTTTTCATTATCAGGATTTAATTTTAATTATCGGATGCCGAATTTTTAAGAATTAAAATTTCTGTGGAGGCAGTGAACTGAATTCTTCTTAACGAAAACTAAATCTGTATTAAAGGAAATGTGAAGAATAACACGCGTGTTCTGAATTAAAGGAAATTGATTTACCGTGAACGAAAAATCTTTTTTCGTTAACGAAAAATGAAGTTTCGATAATGGAAAATGAAGTTTCGATAATGAAAAATCGGCGATTGGCCAGAGATGGCGCTGGTGTGCTGCACGCACCACTCAGATAACTCAGACGAATTCTTTTACCTTTAGGGTTTGTTGCTGCCGCTGGATGGCGGCACACGTAGAGGAGAAAGGAAGTTTCTGTTCTGGCTAGCGCTATATGTTGATAATGTTGTGGTGTATTTAAGCAGCATTTAAGCAAGACTTTATAGGTTTTAAACAAAAATCTAGACCAAAACCATGTCTACTTCTGCATTGCATACGTTTGTACAGGGTGTCCCACTTAAAACAAACTATTTAAAAAAAATCATATCTCAAAAACCATTATTACAACAACATTTCTACAATAACAGCTCCAAGCCCTCGTGGAAGTCGCCATTTTTGACGACGCGTGCGAGTTTGAGAAGCGAGTCCTAATGTGCCAAGGCCAATACAGATAACGTCTTCTTACTTCGCTAATAACATTCTGGTTTCGATAAGGAAAATTCTGGTTTCGATAATGAAAATTCTGGTTTCGATAAGGAAAATTGAGGTTTCGAAAATAGAAAATCATTTTCCGTTAACGGAAATTCAATTTTCGTTAACGGAAAATTATTTTCATGTGATAGATAATATTTTTTAAATTTTCCATTGAAATGATGTTTCAAAAATTCATTTCACGTTATCGGAATTTCCGTTAACAACAAATGAATATCCATGAAGTGCAATTACAATTATTTGTCGATAATAAAAAATGTTTTCCGTGAACGGAAAATATTTTTCATTATCTGAATTTAATTTCCATTATCGCCCATGTATTTCCGTTAACGGATATTCAGTTCGATAATAAAAATTAAAATGCGATAATGAAAAATATTTATTAAAAAATCTGATGGCATGCCATAATAGTAGCACATAAGTAGATTGTTTCCGTATTTTTTTTGCAACTCGCCTCGTTCTTGGGTACTTCCCCCATCCCCCGTGTAGTAGTTACGCCACTGCCGGTTGATAACATGTACTTTCGAATAATACTACAGCTATACTGCTGCAGTGTGGTGACGTCTGTAAACTATTAACTTTTCTTGTGGTAGTGTATTCTAGCTTGATTCAGGGTAGTTAATAAAGTCACTACAGACAGTCGGTTGAGGAGATGTGCAAAAAGCGTCAGCAACTCGGGCAAACACTAGGGTGAAAAACGTCGGTCTTTAAAATTGGAAAAAATGTGTACTGCAAAGACGATATTAAGAACAAGAATCTTTGGATCAAAGCTTGGATAATTAGCAAACTTGGTGGTTTACAGTATGAGGTCATGACTTCCGATGGAAACACTTGGATATGACATTTGGAGCAACTTCAATCTGCTGAGCCAATCAAATCGCAGTGGGGAAGTGAATTTAGTGAAATAACTGTACGTCATTAGAGTAAAGGACAAAACAGCTTTGCCTGCCAGCCAAAATGCTTCGCAAAAAGGCAAAAAATTGTAGAGACGTGGCTGCTAAACTAAGTAGTGCCATTAGTTAACAGACTTTCGAAACTTTGTCGGTTGGTTTGCAACTTCGCCGTTTGGTATTGAGATGGCGGCACCTACCAAAGCAGCGTCTCCTTCTATGTCTATTGTTGATGTTAGTTGCGTTTTTTGGCATGTTCTGTAACTGCCTTTACTGTAGGAGGCTCTGACCCGATCCAGCTCTGACCTGATCCAGTTCCTATTTCAGTGCCTTCTACCCCAGTTGTGAAATCGCTGAGTTGAATGCATTTTGTAACTGCAAGTCGAACTTCCGCTGCCAAGCTCTATTGAGACACCTCCTGGATCTACTCACGAGCACAACCATCATGAAACGCATGCTCGGACTGGCCTTAGTGCCATGGCAAAGGCGCCCTTTGCCTGTACCACTTCTGGCGCCCATTGGGTAATTTTTTTCTCTTAAAGAAAAAATTAGTGCTCTGTTTCGGATTGCATTCATATTACTGGTTGTTCCTTTCAGGCAAAAATCAGTTCTTTTTTTTCTGCTTTCCATTCGTTTGGATTTCCAAACCCTTTCGCAAGTCCTCCCCCCTTTCCACGCAACGGTAAAGTCAATTAAAACTGTAAAAATCCTCCCGAAAAGGCGTGCTGTATAAGTGTTTTGAATAACGAATAGTGCTTTTTCAGTCCCCTTAGACAAGGTTGGAGGGGCCATCACGTAATCAGATGCATAAATGTGCAGTAAAACATCTGGCACCCCTGTAATTACTCCAAATGGCACTGGTGCCCTTTCCTAGCCAGTTCGACTCTTATGAAACGTGGCACTAGAAGCTTTGATGATCCCGGTATGTTACTTAGTTCTCCCCCCTCCCCCCCCAAAAAAAACATGTCAGTGGAGTAGTGCGTCGTAGTGACACTAGATCTACATGATTAGATCTTTGAATTATTATTTAATAATATTTAATTGAAACTACTAAAATTACTAGATTAGTTAAGGATTTGATGTAGCTATTATTTTCCCCTTTGTTGATTTCTTTCCAGGTGCACAGATTAAGTCCTGGCCCTGTAAGCAGTTCTCACCAAATCATTCTTTAACTCGAGAAGAGGAAGACTTCATGATTTAACGGTTCCTGATGTAACTGTATGTCTTCAGTAAAATCCATAGAGAGCCCGTTTAATGGTGCCATTTTTACACTTATCTTTCCGATTCTCCTAGTGTGGATGCCGCTCACTTTAACCCTAAGCCATTAAGGCATTTAATCGTTATGTAGCCACCTCTGATATCACAAACCTATACAGTGAAATCCACAAGAACATCTTAATGTACAACTGTGAACTTCACCCATACATCTCTGAACTTCATAGTTATATCTACAAGCTTCATACTTTACACATACAACTATGAACTTCAAACGTATATCTACGAACTTCATAGTTGTATCCATGAACTTCATACCAGAGTCGGACTGGGTACCAAAGGGAGTCTGTGCCATTTAGAGAAATGATGGGAAAGGAGCGCCATGCGTTTTAACAGAAACTCAAGTCTGACGGGTCTGGAGAGCATCTACAGCTACCCAAGTATTGTACAGGGAAGAGCCCTGGATCCTTTCCTAATTTTAATATTCTTCCGTATTTTAAATGCAATCTTCAAGGCACCTTTTTTTGATATCAAGTAACAACTTTTTTTAATGAATTTTCTTCTTGGATGGCGTGGATCTTTTTGGGAGGAGGGGGGAGAAGGAGGAGAGGCTCGGGAGGAAAGGGAGAGAGAGAGAAGGGGATTTATGCTTGACAAGGAGAGCTCACCAGCTGAAAAGCATTTATTTTTCTTCCAAGGGAGGGATAAAATAGAAGGCTAACCAAGGGGTGTCAAAAGGCATAAGCAACCGGAGGGACCTCTCCCCGTATGTGTGCTTCTTACCTCCTTTCTCCGGAATATTTTTAACCACATCACGTCCAATTGGCTCCCGCCAGCGCTCTTTGCCATATTTTCCCCCAAAAAACTGGAAACATGTTCGCTTAAGTTCCACGATGGTGTCGTTATCAGGCGGGAAAATGCACCCTACAAAAGTAACAGATGGAATAACGAAGGTATTAATCATATGTGCCTTTTGTTTGTACGACATACCACAATTCTTCCACTCAAGGAGCTTCTGTAAAACCTTTGCCTTGCAAATTTGCCAGTTGTGGTTGCTTCCTTATTCATCCGGGGAGAAATACAAGCCCAAAATTTTTACTGATTTGTTATTCCATACAACTGGGAAAGCGTGCAAATCCTCTTCATTCCACTGTCCAACGGTCAGGCCAACGGATTTTTTCAAATTTAAAAGCCCTCCTGAGAAACTCAAAAAGTCATTTACAACTTGATATGCAGTGTACAGCTCACAAAACGTTTTTAGAAAGAGTGCAATGTCGTCAGCAAATAGGCCAATCTTCCTACTTTCGCTGGAGCAAGGGACACGAACACCAATGAGCTTGTTCTTTCTGATCGCATTAGCAAGCACTTCAATGTAGAGTATGTACAAGGCTGCTGACAAAGGGCAGCCTTGACGAACTCCACAAGTAACTGGAATCCACTTCGTGCATCGACCATTTACATTCACAGTACTACCGATGTCCTCATACAAAAATTTAATAGAGTTGGGAAAGATTATGGGATGGCAACCGCTATAATGCTTTGGCATGGAGAAGTACTAGTCCGACGAGTAGGGAAAAACACACATGGCTACAGTTACTCTGTGATACTCTTTGTAAATTTATCCTAGCACAGCAAAAAAGTTTGCACTAATTTTCCAATAGCTGTTTGATTTTAGAAATTGATTTTTCCATAATTTATAAGATATACAGTGTTTTCACATTTTTGGTAACCTGCTCAATACATATTTACATGAATCGTACAATTACGACAGAAATTATGAATTATGAGATGTGTATTCTAGAACCATATATGTAAACCGCAATATGGTAAGCCTACAATATATTTATTTATTTATTTTACTTACAAAATTATTGTAACCCCTTACAAAGAGCATGACAGCACTTTCACGAATCTCATTCAGGCGAGAGCAGAGACGAGACAGGTGTGAAAGGGGTACATTAGGAGGCGCCGCCATAGTCTTCTTGTCTGAATGAGATTCGCAAAATTGTTGTTTTAATCTGAAATTACTGTTATGCTTTTTATAGGGGGTTACAATAATTTTGTAAATAAAATAAATAAATAAATATATTGTAGGATTGGCCTTTGGCAAATCTCATCAGATCTCATTCAGACGAGAACCGGAAGTTACCTGGCGCCATGTTGCGTTGTAGTCGTCGGCGTAGCGTTGGATGGAATGCAGATTGCGAAGGTTTGTAATGCATTGTTTCTAGTACAGTTGCCACCCCCTGGCCTTATGTTCGAAGCAAAGACTTGGAATAGTAGTAGTATAGTCTAGACGCACCATGAGCGCTGGTGTCGCGGCGGAGAATTGAACGGCAGAAAAAGCTCCATGGTAGGGACAGTTGACAGGCCTAATAGCATGGCGCAGTGCTGCTAACCCTTGCGCTAAACATTGTAGTATCCTATTGTGAGCGTATGGAAAACTTTAGTTATTACTTTTATCAGTAAACGGTGGTTTGGAAGTAATTTTCAGTGAGCCAGTGCCATATGCGACCATCACTTGCTACCGTTTTTTTTAAAGCACGTTATTTTGATGTACAGTTGTTTGGCACCTTACATAACCTGATCAACATAACCTCAGAAACCTAGTGTTTGTTTGTGATTTATTATTAAAATTCATTGCAAGAACGTTTTCTTACTTGAATTTTATTTTGAGCAGAGAGAAATAAAAGCGGCACTTGGGCTTCTTGTATTTATTTATTTTTTACGAGAACATTTCAACAGTATGTCACGCTGGGATCAACGCAATCTAACTCGAATTTCCACTCGAATAAAGCATCAATCCCCCCCCCCCCCCCCACACCACGCCATTTCATGGCAATTACAATGTACTTTAAAATAATAATAATAAACGTTATTGTAACACGTGAATGTATAAGTGATCATAATAATGGGAGGGGGGGGGGGATTGATTGTGCCAAAATGGTGAGATTTAGGTCCTGGGTCTGATTCTAGGAAAATAAAAGTTTCGGAAAAATAAGCCCCGGAAAGAAAAGCGGGTGGAAAAAAAACCGATGGAAAAAAGCCCCGGAAAAAAGGCCTCGGAAAATAAAGCTGATGGAAAAAAAGCCGACGGAAAAAAAGCCGACGGAAAAAAAAGTCGCGGAAAAAAGCGAACAGGGAAAAAACACAACAAAAATCTGGAGGAAATTTCACAAAATATTACCTTTAAATATGTGTGTGCGTAACAATGGTCAATGGCCTTAGCTGGAAATACTATCAGCACATCTGGCATGCTATTAAGCAAGCCTAATCGAAGTTGTTCTGACCAAGACCAGGAATTACATAACGGCAAGCTTCACTTATTACGTACGATTTATTCGCTCATGCGAGAATTTATTTCCACGTTTTATATTCATCTTATCTGTTTTTTTTTTTTTTTGCCCCCCGCCCCGGCCCCCCCCCCCCCCGCATTTTTGGGGGGGGGGGGGGCCAACAACACACTCTGGAAAAAAAGTACCAAAGTTTATGCACGGAAATATCGAATAACTCCCCAAAAAAAGTTAAAGTAATTTTGAGTAAACTTAATGTTTTCCAGAATTTTCTTTTAATTATCCATAGTCGGTCAAATTCAATACTCCAACTCCTCCTTCCCCAGTTACGGCATATGTAGAAAATAGATGATTCCCGATGCTTCTCCCCCTTCCATTCTATTTCAATTTTGGTGGAAACTTCGTTATTTCACGAATTGTCTCTTACTGAACACGTCTTTTTCTCTCCACCACTTCCCAGTAAAAGAAAAGAATTAGGGAGGAAACTTGTGACTTCGAGTCTTCCTGTAAATGATTCCGAAGGCAATTAAAGTAACTGGTCGAGTAGCAATCAGCTGATGAATAATGAATGCACACATAACTATGTTTAGGCAGTAGGCCTATTTGTAGGTGATTTTACACCAGATTTGTTGTAATTTTTTCCCTATTGGCTTTATTTTCCGTGGCTTTTTTTTCCGGGGCTTTTTTTTCCGAGGTTTTTTTTTCCGTCGGCTTTTTTTTCCATCAGCTTTTTTTTTCCGAGGCTGTTTTTTCCGCAGCTTTTTTTCCATCAGCTTTTTTTTCCGTCACCCTGGGCCCATTCTTACACTAACCCAAAACAGACAATTACCGTCAACAAACAAAAGCAAAAAATTAAAAGTAGCCTAAATAAGAAAATGTGGCAGTGTGGGCTGGGAGGGGAGGCAGGGAAAAATGAGAAGGGAAGAAAAAAATGGGAGGGGGATGGTTACCAAGTTATGAGTTAAACAAATGACGGAATAATTGAGTTTTATAGGCCTGTTTATCAGGGCTGAATCGAGCTTATCCAGAAGTTGTCAGAAGTTAACCATTTTTTTTTCAAACTAGCCTACCACTTTGTTTTTCAATGAAGAAAATCTAAGACTTACAGCTTAAGATAAAAAAAAAAGTAACGCATATTTAACAGGACTGAGTGCATATTACTCCAAGGTCTTTGCCCGCATGTCTGAAAACCATGCGCATGGTTTTTTTATGACGTGTAGGCAACTTCGGCGCAAAACTGAGAAGCCACACGAGATTTTTCTGAAATAACGAAAACAAGCGATGTTTGATATGCAGGCTGTCAATAGTTCGAAATTTTGATATCTTTGTTTCCCCTAACAAAGATCAAACTGACTTGTAAAATTACAAAAAGAAAAAAAAATTCTAGATTGTTTGCTAAATGTTTGTCATAAAAAAAAAAAAACACCCCTATGTTGTTTTTCGGTGATAAATTCCCGTTAAACAATAGACTTTTTTTTATGCCCGAGTTGAACAAAAATTGTTAAAAACGTGTCGGTCATAACTCGTAACAGCACTTTAAATCTCTTGGTCTTATTTTTAGATTTCATGCAAGATGATTTTTATTTATGCCTATTTGTTTACAAAAAACGATGTTAAAAAAAAAGCCTTCATACCATATGGGCCATGATTGCCAAGTTCTTCATCTGTTTAGTAATTTCCTACCTACCAATCGGTAAAAAATAAAGGTGGACGTGAAATTGGAATAAATATAAAAATTCGTTTCGTAGATCACACAAGAAACGGAGAGAGCAGTTTAGGTAAACTTATTGTTCCTCTTTTTCTTCATTACTGGCAACAATAAAGTATAGTAAATAATTTCGACCTTTTCTTGAACAACAAACATAGTACGTAGCGTGACTATACCGTTTGTTGAACAAAAAAACGCGTTTGGTCATATTCTTACAGCATTTTCTGTGCTTACTCAATACACGCAGCCGACTGAGTTGTCCCCACCATGTGCGATCAGCGGCTCTTCAGTCAGCTTCCCGGGCGTCCCGCTACGGCGTGTTACCCGCATGGTTCGAAGACCTTAAATGTAACATGGATCTTATTCTTACACAGCCCCACTGGTAACATATAGGCGAGGGTATTGAAGTCTATTCCTCTTACAAACGCCCAAGTACCCAAACGTTGAATCCCATCGTCTCTACGATTACCAAGTGGATTTTTCCAGGTGGCTGAAGTTGGCTCGACATTCCAGCACCACATTCGCAAGTAT